>OX453078.1:600000-845835 GCA_949699795.1 Spicauda simplicius | reverse complement strand
GCAACCCTCTTTATATTATTTTTTTAATAATACTGTCTAATTTTTATTTTGGCAACGTCTGTCCTATAGTCATCAATCTATCGAATTATAATATCTAAGCAGTTTACAAAAAATACAAGATGTTATAACGGCGTAAACTTCTATAAATTTTATTACATATTACGTGGCATTTTTAAAAAGATCGCTTAAACAAATAGCAACGTGACTTGTCTTGACACGACACTCGCTACTGAAGCACTGCAAAAACCCAATAGCGTCCTCGTCGATGCGTATGTTTGTGTGAGAGTGCCCTTTTCGGAAGTTTGTAGACAGTTTCCATACTGTTCCTCATATTTCTACTGTGACTCAGTTCATAGTTCTTACGTACCACGGCGATATTCATCCTCGGGAGCGGCAACGCGTCTATGATTGCCTTCAGATAGAGTCTATATGGAGTTGCTTACAGATGTCCATGGACGGCAGTGACAAACCATCAGTAAAACTGCACGTTCGTTTGCTACTTTAATCTAATAAAATAAAATAAATGTCTCACGATTCTCATTTCCTTTACTTTTCACTTCCTGAAGTACATAAGTAAGAGAGAATATGATAAGATAGTTTATCTTACCATACTCTCTCTTATCATGGATGACTAAAAAGGCGTAGCTGCATTCCAATTCAATGGTTCCGGTTCGATTCCGACCAGGTATCAAAGTGATAAGTATTTGTGTACACGTCTTACTGTTTGTCCATAGCCACAAGCAGAAATGTGATTTTCTGAATACAAATGATTAAAAAACAGATTTGTTTTAAAATTCCATACGTCCAAAGGATAAAAAGCCTATTAGGTGCTAAGACTTTGCTGTCCGTCTGTTTGGCACCGGGCTGTATCTCATCAACTGTGATAGCTTTTTTTTTTGTTTTCGAAGGGGAAACCTTCCAAAGGTACCAAACGCCGTGGGAGCGACGCAGGGTTATGTGGGATTTTTACCGCACTAAAACCCCCCCGGTGGCCGTCCTCGGCGCTGAAAAGGAGGACTCTGGGATCTCGAAACGACTTCAGCCGGAATCCTCCGAGCGCGCGCCCCATCGGGCTCCTCCCAGCTGGGCGGCTGGGCCCACCGCTCCGTCTAGTCTTTACGACGGTATGCGACCACACATACCGCCGTCCTTCCCGGGATTGCCTGACCGAACGGTTCGAGCTCCCACTCTAGCCGTCTGCAACCCCGGAAGCCCCTTTTAGTCGCCGCTTACGACAGGCAGGGGATACCGTAGCCCTATTCTGACCCCGAGGCTACAGAGACGCAACTGTGATAGCTAGAGATTTAAAATTTTCACAGATGATATATTTCTGTGGCCGCTATAAGAACAAATACTAAAAACAGAACAAAATAAATATTTAACGGGGAAACCCATGCATCAAACGTGATTTTTTGCGTTTTTAGATAATGTTACGGAACCCTTCGTGCGCGTTTTAAGTCGCACTTAGCCGGTTTTTTCTTAATACAACGATAAAATATATTATTCTTCTATCCAAATTGAAAGTATTATCCAAACATAGCCATGCGCCAGATGGTGTTATTGCAAACAGCTTTTAAATTTAACCATTAATTACATATGGGTAAACGACCGTTTTATCGTTAAAATATATATGTGTTACAAACAAATTTTGAACTACGACTAAATTTACACAGCTCTCAGTTAGAGTTTGAACCGTTTTGTATGGAATTGAAGATGCAAATGCTTAATGCACTGTACCCAATCCTTCTATAATTATTGTCCCGAAAAGGAGTGTAGTTCGACCAAGAAAGTACCACCGCCACACCTATTTCTAGCGTGGAGCACTTCTTGCGTTTCGATTAGAAGGGTGTGGTTGCCTCACTTTCACGTGAGGCGACCATCATAGTCCTCGGGAGTAGCAACGCATCTGTGATTTACTTCATGGAACCCGTGTTCTGTATGTAGTTGATTCCAGATGTCCATGGGCGGCGTTCGATCCATACTCGTTATCCCGGGTCTACACAGTTCTCCTTTAAGTCCAATTGGGTTTTTTGAAATCGCACCTAATCTATGCAATTGTCCCAACGCATGGATCTACATTCCGAATCCTTTAGCTCTTTGAGGGTTTCCTATGGAGGTGCCTGTCAATAATAGGCAAGATACTGGAGCTAACTTTTATTACTATGTAAAAAAACATGATTGAAAAAAAAAATACTTACAACATATGATTTTAGACCAGTATTATCGCGGAATTGATACATTATAATACTCAACGGGTACTCACGATATGCGGTTTATGAATTCTTATAGAATTCTTTTTGCCAAAAAGAATTCTATAAGAATTCATAAACCGCATATCGTGAGTACCCGTTGAGTATTATAATATACTTACAACATAACAAAAAATACAAATCCACTGAGTTTCTTGCCGGATCTTCTCAGTTGAGGTCGTGTTTTGGTCCGGTGGTAGTTTAAGGAAAAAAAATAAGTGTGACTGACTGAAAATTTGTAAGTGCACCAGTAGGCCTATACAAAATAAAGACATTTCATTTTAGATAATTTACTTCCGATCGCCATATAGTGGATAACCGCAGTTGGCGATGCTGTCACAGGGCAAGACGCTGCTGCCCATTTTCTGGATGGACCCGTACAGTGAATCGTGTTTCAAACCAAAGTCGTCAACCCATTAATGTCCCACTGCTGGGCGCAGGTCTTCACTCAGAATGAGAGAGTTATAGGCCACAGTCCACCGCGCTGGCCAAGTGTGAATTGATGGACTTCACACACCGCCGAGAACTTTTTTTTAAAGAACTCTCGGGTGTGTAGGTTTCCTCACGATGTTTTCCTTCGCCGAAAAGCAGTGATAATTAATATAACTTCTAATACGCACATAATTTTAGAAAAATCTGTGATGCGTGCCTGGGTTTGAACCTCGGACCTCCCGATCGAGAAGGCAAGTTTCAACCATTAGGCTATCACCGCTCTATTAGGCTATAAGGCTCCTCAAACCAACAAACTAATTAAATTTTTAATGAAAAACGTGAATTAGTCATTCAATCTGAAACGTGTGTGAGTCAGTCGTAAATAGTGTCAAATAAACAAACATAACAATAACAAATTATATACACATCAGGTTATTACGTGACTCAACTGTAATTGAGTTCTGCTGACAGGAAAAAAATAAGCTACGGCAGTTTGACCAGATGTTATTGGTTGCTTCTTTATAAGTACAAAATACCCAAGGAAATCAAATCATCAAAAACTTTCAACATTTTTAAAAATAAATTAAAACAATACATAATAACTTCAATCTAAATCCCGCCCTGTATCGTTCCGTTTCACAACAAAGATATAATAATTCGTTGTACCCACATTTCTTCTTTTTTTTTTCTTTGCACACAAAACTCCTTAATAACGTTTCTGCATGCTCACCAATTGTTTATTTTATGATAAATTATCTCATTAAGTGAAATGTATAATATTTCTTTTGAGATTAAATGTCTTTAACCAGATAAGTAACGTTGGCACATCACATTTGTCAGGTAGATCAAATACTGTCCCTGTAGTCCCGGGACCAGAATAAGGCTACGATATCCCCTGCCCGTCGTACGAGACGACTAAAAGGGGTTGCGGGCGGCTACAGTGGGAGCTCGAGCCGTCCAGCCAAGCGACTCCGGGAAGGACGGTGGCATGTCACTGCCCCCGTAAATAACAGAAGGTGCGTTGAGCGTATTCGCTCACCAGGGATGAGTCTGAAATAGGCATCTTGCGCTCGGAGGACTCCGGTTGTGTTCCGTTGGAGATCCCGGAATCCTCCACTTGGCGCTGAGGATAGCCACCGCAGGGGTTTAGTGCGGTAAGAATCCCACATAACCCGCGTGGTTCCGAAGGCGTCGGGTACCTTTTGAAGGTTTCCCCCTCGTAAAAAAAGGTAGATCGAGTATAGTACAAAAACTTTTTTAATTTCGTGAACCCCTGCTACACTTCCATCATATTTCCAAAACTAGACAAAAATGTGTCTATTACATCTAACTACAAAAAAGCCAAAATGTAAATTGACGTCTAAATAAAAGGGTCGCCAACAATTTAGTTCTTCAGTATCGATTGGGAACTAAAAGTGTAGTGTGTGCGATACTTATATCTTTTTTTTTTGGTTCTCGAGGGGGAAACCTTCAAAAGGTACCCGACGCCGTGGAAGCGACGCAGGGTTATGTGGGATTTTTACCGCACTAAAACCCCCCCGGTGGCCGACCTCGGCGCTATAAAGAGGACTCCGGGGACTCGGTCCGACCGCAACCGGAATCCTCTGAGCGCGTTGCCCCATCGGGCTCCTCCCAGATGGGCGGCTGGGCCCACCGCCCCGTCTAGTCTTTATGACGGTATGCGACCACACATACCGCCGTCCTTCTCGGGATCGCCTGACCGAACGACGATACATCTTTTTCGATATCTAGGCATCTCTATATTTGTAGAGCGCGAGAAATAAATAGAACGAATTATAAAGATACCAGTTGACCCGGTGAACTTCGTTCCGCCTAAAAGTCCAGAACCAGCGTATTTCGACCGGGGAAGTACCACCGTCACACTTATTTCTAGCGTGAAGCATTTCTTGCGTATCGATAGAAAGGTGTGGTTGCCAGCACACTTTTACATGAGGCGACCATCTTAGTCCTTGGAAGTAGCAACGCATCTGTGATTTACTTCATGGAACCCATGTTCTGTATGTAGTTGATTACAGATGTCCATAAGCAGCAGTGACCACTTACCATCAGATGAACTGTGTGCTCGTTTGCTACTTCAGTCAGATAAGAAAAATGTTCTTTCAAATAAATCTGTATAAATTAGGGTACTCGTTAAATTGAAAAACGACGTTATATGTTTGAGTGTATATTACCTTAAATTAAATATTTACTAATTCTTATTTTAATATAAATACATAAGTATATGTTTTATATTTATACGGCATAAATAACTTATAAATACCTCTATGTAAGTATAATTGTAATAATTTAGTTACAAATTTTAAAAACGAATCCCTACTAACTGAATAGGTAATACATATATATATATATATATATATATATATATATATATATAGCAATACATAAAATTAAAAACAATGGTTACAGGCGGATAATATGAAATATATCATTTTCAAATTGAATCATGTTTCGTGAAAAATAGAACTTTGTTACACGAAACTAAACGTATCTTTTCTTTATATCATGCAATGTTGATTTTAATTATATACATATTGTTACTTTACTTCAGCTTAAATAAGCACAATACATATTTTTTGTATTATACTAACGGACATTAAGCCTCAAGTTTCTTCATAATAAGTACTATTTTTATTAAAACGTTTTTAGCATTTAATAACCAAAAAACGGTTATTTTTAAAAATTCTAATTACAGTAAAAAGAACCCTGATTTCCGATAAAACCTTACCAAAGCAATAATTTATATATTCCTCATTTTATATTAGGCCATATTATTATACATAGTTTCCTCTCCTGTTTTTTGTCTTTTTCTCATTTATTATCTTTTCCAGTTAGAATTAACGTTTAATTACATCTTTCGATATCTACATAAAAAGAGATATTTGGTATATAATTTTAGACTAGTATTATCGCGGAATTGATACATTATAATACTTAACGGGTACTCACGATATGCGGTTTATGAATTCTTATAGAATTCTTTTTGCCGATATTTCGACCCAGTGGCATGGATCGTGGTCACAGCCAAAACGGTGTTTTATATCGTGAGCATATCGTGAGTACCCGTTAAGTATTATAAGATATTTAGTATCCTTAACCAAATATACCCGTTGGTTAGGTTGGGTTAGGTTAGCCACAAAATATATACGACACTATTGGGTTTAGACGACTGATTTAAAAGTGTTGCTCCGGTCCCTTCACAAATTTCTCAGGAGCAAACCTCTTGAAGCTCCACCCAAAACTCTTTTGTGTCCCACTTCTACTGAAATTGGGGGTGGTTACCACTGACTCCCTTCTGGACAAAGTGGATAAGTCATCCTGCGTTAGGGAGGCGTTGGTTGGGGAGATGGACATGTTGGTTGGAGTGGAGAGCATATTGGTAGAAGATGTCTTTATGTCCGCCTCAAACTCTTTAAGTCTGCTGGCGCTGCAAAGTGGCGTTTCCACCTGCTCT
This sequence comes from Spicauda simplicius, assembly GCA_949699795.1. Lineage (NCBI taxonomy): Eukaryota > Metazoa > Arthropoda > Insecta > Lepidoptera > Hesperiidae > Spicauda > Spicauda simplicius. Next base: position 839,682 of record OX453078.1, on the reverse strand, counting down.
ACTGTGTTTAGGTTTTCCACATCGATGACGTAGCTCTCCTTCTTTTTGGAGTACCTGAAAAATTGATAAATCGATGAATTACACCTATTTCTAGCGTGAAGCATCTCTTGCGTTTCGATGGACGGGTGTGGTTACCGGCACACTTTTATATGAGGCGACCATCTTAGTCCTCAGGACTAGCAATGCATCTGTAATCGACTTCAGATATAACACATGTTCTATTTGAAGTTGTTTATAGATCTCCATGGGCGGCAGTAACCACTTACCACAGGTGGACTGCATGCTCGTTTACTCCTTCAATCAGATAAAAAAGGATATAATACTATGTATGTATTATTTCTTATATCTGTCTGTCCAAAAATAACATTTTCCAATGTCCGCATAGTAATATAAATAAACATTTTGTAGGTGTAGTTAACCATGTATATTTTTTAATTTATTTGAGATACCAAAATTAAATGAAATACTGATTGTATTTAATGTATAGTAGGTGAATCAACGTCGGAAACGGACGGGAGCTGGCTGGGTGACCGCCAGTAGCGACATTTAATGCACCTTTCTTTTCTTCGGAGAATAAGTTATTACTATAAATAGATAGCAAGATTTTGTAAACACCGATATTTTAAAAATACCTTTAATGCCGTCGTAATCTTAAAGAAAGAATCGTGCATAGTGGGACATAAATTCGTCTTTCTTCTAGGAAGACTGTTAAAAAATTACACGCTTAAGAAGACTGCACACTGTTTCATTACTTACATAAGTTGAAAATAGGATTACTATTTTTCTTCCCTGTAGTTCCGGGATTAGAATAGGGCTACGGCATCCCCTGCCTGTCGTAAGAGGCGACTAAAAGGGGCTTCCGGTGTTGCTGGCGCCCCGGGAAGGACGGCGGCGTGTGTGGTCGCATACCGTCGTAAAGACCAGATGGAGAGGTGGGCCCAGCTGCTCACCTGAAAGGAGCCCGATGGGGCAACGCGTTTAGGGGACTCCGGTTGCGTTCCTTTGGAGATCCCGGTGTCCTCTTTGTAGCGCTGAGGACGGTCAACGGGGGGTGTTAGTACGGTAAAAATCCCACATAACCCTGCGTCGCTCAAAAAAAAGGTTACTATTTTTGAAAGTTACTTACTTTAACACATTCTTAAATCTGTAACCCCAAATTATCTCTTTGGACAAGTACGACGTTCGACTCTGAGTCATGGTTCCCATACTTTTCGCAGATCCGGTCAAGCATACCACTATCTCGAACCTGAAATAATAAACAATTGATTGAAATAATTCATCAATTGACAAAAGTAATCGATTGACATTAGATTAGAAATCGATTGAAATTAAATTAGAATTGTAAATTAGAAATTAATTATCACTGCTTTTCGGTGAAGGAAAACATCGTGAGGAAACATACACACCCGAGAGCTCTTTAAAAAAAGAAAAAGTTCTCAGAGGTGTGTGAAGTCCACCAATCCGCACTTGGCCAGCGCGGTGGACTATGGCCTAAAACTCTCTCATTCTGAGAGAATACCCCTACCCAGCACTGGGACAATAATAAATTCAAATATAATATATATAAATATAATTTGATAAACTGTTTTTAATGTACTCATATAGTATGATTCACCTATAATCCATCATATCCTGGGCCGAGAAGTCGTACAACGGGCTCTCAGCGTCAATAACATGGACGACGGTGATCGGCCACAGCAGGAACGCCCGAGCCTGCTTCAACTTTAACGCGTGGATGTAGTTCTGGACCATCTCGCCTTCCAGAGTTCTGTGGGAAAGTAACGAGGAAATAGCTCGTTAATCATATCTAGGGATAAGGTAGATTGACTGTCTGATGAAAGGCAGTGAACGGTCCGGTTAGGATGCAAGTCTTGCAACACCAATGGAGTTGCAAAGCTCTTTTTACAACTTCCTTGAAAATCGTTACATTGATATTCACTATCATCACCGTTCATCTCTTTCTGAAAGTTATTGTCATATTGCTCACCACTCCAATTTACTTTCTATCTCATGTATTATGTATACTTAATAATGTCGACAGAGCAGTGATAGCCTAATGGTTGTAACTTGCCCTCACGATCGGGAGGTCCGAGGTTCAAACCCCGGCACGCACCACTGATTTTTCTAAAATGATGTGCGTATTAGAAATTAATTATCACTGCTTTTCGGTGAAGGAAAACATCGTGAGGAAATCTACACACCCGAGAGTTCTTTAAAAAAAAAGAAAGTTCTTGGCGGTGTGTGAAGTCCACCAATTCGCACTTGGCCAGCGCGGTGGACTATGGTCTAATACTCTTTCATTCTGAGAGAAGACCCGTGCCCAGCAGTGGGACAATAATGGGTTGACGACAATAATGTCAGAGATTTTTGCCTTATATTCGAACATAAGGAAATACAACCGCCACACCTATTTCTAGCGTGAAGCATTTGTTATGTTTCGATAGAAGGGTGTGGTTGCCGGCACAATTTTGTATGAGGCGACCATCATAGGCCTTGGGAGTAGCAACGCATCTGTGATTGACTTTAGATACAACCCATGTTCTATTTGAAGTATTTGCATATCTCGTTGCTTACTGATGTCCATGGGCAGCAGTGACCACTTACCCTCAGATGTTCTGCGTGCTCGTTTGCTACTTCAATCAGATAAACAATAAGAAAAGTCAAACCTGATCGGTTTCAGCATATACGCGGTAACGGTACTGTCAATGATATGAAGGTTCAGCAGATCCCACAATCGAAACTGCAAACACAACTCTCCGTCTCGAAGACACACCTGGATAAGAAGATCAATTAAATATCATACTACTTTTAAGGTGGTAGAACCAGCGTAGTTCGACCAGGGAAGTACCACCGCCACACCTATTTCTAGCGTGAAGCATTTCTTGAGTTTCGATAGAAGGGTGTGGTTGCCGGCACACTTTCACATGAGGCGACCATCATAGTCCTCGGGAGTAGCAACGCATCTGATTGACTTCAGATGGAACCCATGTTCTGTATGAAGTTGATTACAGATGTCCATGGGCGGCAGTGACCACTTACCATCAGGTGGTCTGCATGCTCGTTTGCTACTTCAGTCAAATAAAAAAAAAAACCAAGATCATCTATCGACATGTCGCATAGTGAGAAGGAAAGGGACTGGACTGAAAATTTCAGTAAGTTATAATACTTGAAACTATTCCTAATTATTCTGTGTATATCTCTCTATCGTTTTACGACGTAAAGTTACGGTTTCATGCTAGGACAGGAGTGACACAAATGTTACTCCTCCTTAGTAACTGCAAAAAATCACTAAATGTGAATACAATTCTAATTCTAAGTGACCAGCTGTGGGACATTACTGGTTTTTTGGCTTAAACTTGAAGTTTAGTAGTAAGGTCGATTAATTTTTTCGAGGATTCCATCTTAATCCTTAACCCTTCCTTGTTAAGCAAAACTGTCCTATTTACTGACAATAACAAAGATACATGAGCAGTAATCCCTTACCATCAGGTAGATAGCATACATCTATTGCATACATATAATTAAAACTATTGACCTAAAATGTACGCACCGTAGCTTTCTTGCTAAAACCAACTGAAGACACGTGTCTATTGGGCCGTACTAGTTTCGTGTACAGAAGACTTGTTAGACCACCAGATAACGCAGTACCAGCCACAATCTGGAACATTTTATATAATTGTAATAGTCCCTTGTGCTGCTTTTATATCACAGTGACATCTTTTGAAATAATTGAAGCTACTTGATTAATATGATAATAGAAGGGAATGATACGATGCATAAATTTCGATGCGGCACACTTTCACATGAGGCGACCATCATAGTCCTCGGGAGCAGCAACGCATCTGTGATTGACTTCGGATGGAACCCATGTTCTGTATGAAGTTGATTACAGATGTCCATGGGCGGCAGAGACCACTTACCGTCAGGTGGACTGCATGCTCATTTGCTTTGGGTTAAATTTATGGTGAGCTCTATATTCGACCCGTTAGGGTATACAAAATATTCAAAATTTTAAAGTTAACAATATTTTGAAATTTCAATAACGTATGATTAATTATAATTCAAAATGTCACAATGGTAATAAATTATTAATTATTATACATAGCATTCATTTTATAAAAAGAGACAATAATATACCCATTATTACATTTTATTTGAATTTGAGAAATATTCGTGCTACTTTTGACAATATGAAGTTTAGTTTTTTAATTTAAATTACGGTCGAATTTCGACCGATGTGACGGGTGACTGGTATTAACAAATAGCAGTACTCACTTCCAAAACCATAATGATGATAGCTTCGGGACACTCTTCGTTCGGAAATCTTACACCGTAGCCTATTGTCATCTGTGGATTAGAATAGTATTGGATCACAGTTTCAAAACTTTATGGTTTGACCCACCATCGTCTTTATTACTGTGGCTCATAACAATGTATAATTAAAAAAGTAATGATCTAGTTTGAAGTTTGTAGGTTTTCAAGTTGGTAGAACCAGTGAAGTTCGACCGGAGAAGTACCACCGCCACACCTATTTCTAGCGTGAAGCATTTCTTGCGTTTCGATAGAAGCTAGTGGTTGCCGGCACACTTTCACATGAGGCGGCCATCATAGTCCTCGGGAGTAGCAACGCATCTGTGATTCAGATGGAACCCATGTTCTGTGTGTAATTGATTACAGATGTCCATGGGCGGCAGTGACCACTTACCATCAGGTGGACTGCATGGTCGTTTGCTACATAGTACATGGGTTTCTATCTGAAGTCAATCACAGATGCGTTGCTACTTCCAAGGACTAAGACGGTCGCCTCATATAAAATTGTGCCGGCAACCACCTTCCATCGAAACGCAAAAACTGCTTCACGCTAGAAACAGGTGATTCTACCACCTACAATTACCTGAGTTTCAACAGACATCATGAGCAAGCCAGCGAAGGACGAAGTGCCAGTGATGCAATGCTCCTTCCCGTCACCGATGTCGTCCTGGTAGGATGAAGACACCGCGTACCAGATCCCGGCAAACACCAGCCAGAACACAAAGTGCGCGACGAACATCATCAGGATTATGAAGCGCCATTTACTGTTGATCTTTAAAGAAAAAAAAACACACTATCTACACTCATAGTCCCACACTAGGATTTACTTCCGTGTCGTGGGTACCATGCATTCACACAAGACGAATACAAAAACACCCAGACCCAGAACAGGAATCTATAGTCATTCAGACACCTGTCTGGCCGAGAATCGAACCCGGGATCCATTGCGCGTCAGACCGATATGGTAACCGCACCGCCACGCAGTCGTCAAGGAAAGATATTATTTTGGACTTTTTCATTGTTTTATATTTTGTCAGATGAAAACATCTATAGTTTTCTAGTTGGTCAACAACTTATAGATAAATTTTAAGCATCACTAAACATTGTATCAAGTACGCTTACTACTTTTCTTATACTGCTAGCCATCTCCTGGATTCTATCTTTGAGTCGCGTCCTAGCACATCCACAAAACGAAATGCAGTGCTGTTCAAGACCTGTGGTGTACTACACTACGCTATTTTATTTACTATCAATACTTACAACAGTGTTGACGATATCTCTCATGTATTTGATTGACTTGGCAGGAATATTTCTCCTCACTGGAACGTTCTCCTCTCCATCCTTGCACACTGCTCTTCTAGATCTAATTGGTCTTCCTGGTTGATGTCTAAAATTTAAGTGTAACTGCTTTAGCCGCGTTGAGCGATTTTTTTAGGGTAGGCAGGGAAGTTCATGTCATCTATATGCTGTTTCCTTACTATATTTATCATATACTAGCTGTACACTGCGCACGATGTTATGCCATCCCAAAAAATATACCAGAAACCTTCGCGAGCTCATCAATAACAACTTTGCTAAAGATCATCACATGATCAAATGAAGATCTTACGATTCTATAGAGGACAAAAACCAAACATTATTTTTTATAAAGAAGAAGATAAAGAAGGCGAGAGTGTGTGAGAATGGACGCAGCGATGGGTGTTTGTTAATAAATGTGTGTGGTGTATATGCAGGGCCTGATTAACCCTCAGGCTAATTAGGCTGCAGCCTTTTTTTCTTTTTTGTTCTCGAGGGGGAAACCTTCAAAAGGTATCCGACGCCGTGGGAGCGACGCAGGGTTATGTGGGATTTTTACCTCACTAAAACCCCCCCGGTGGCAGTCCTCGGCGCTATAAAGAGGACTCCGGGAACTCGGTACGACCGCAACCGGAATCTTCTGAGCGTGTTGTCCCATCGGGCTCCTCCCAAATGGGCGGCTGGGCCCACCGCCCCGTCTTTACGACGGTATGCGACCACATATACCGCCGTCCTTCTCGGAATCGCCTGACCGAACGGTTCGAGCTCTCACTCTAGCCGCCTGCAACCCCGGAAGCCCCTTTTAGTCGCCTCTTACGACAGGCCGGGGATGCCGTAGCCCTATTCTGATCCCGGAACTACAGGGACGAATTAGGCTGCAGCCTAAGGCGCGAGGATTGAGGGGGCGCGCTGATATCGTGTTTTGGCATGCACTATTTAATCTAGCATCATTGTATCTACCCTACATATTTCAACTAGACCGAGACAAAACACTAACACACCGCAGGATGTAGATTTGGCGACATTTTTTTGCTCGACAAGCTGTAATTCTTTTGAGCCGACTGTAACACACCAGGTGGAGGCGTCCTTATAATTAGCCTAGAGCAGTCAGAATTGTTGATCAGTTGCTGTGTATATGGTGCTGGTGGTGAAATTGATGGTGCTGGGGTAAGTGGTGATAGTGGAGGTGTTTCCAGTGGCAGGAATGGTATTTGGGACGGTTAAATAACGTCATAGCTTACGCAGATTTTTTATTTTTTATTTTAGTTATCATTTCTGCTAGCTTCCCATGAGTGCATCCAATTTTCTTTATTTGCTGTACATAACATATACTTCATCGCTATTATTTTTTTTTTTATTAATACCGCGTTCATTGTGTTTTGAACTGCCTAAAGGTTGGCTGGCAGAGAATGCTTATAGCATTAAGTCTATCTTTGTACAAAATATATGGTACATAAAGAATAAATAAATAAATAACACAAAAAACAGCTGGCAACTTTTGATGAGTTTTAGTCATTAAAATCGTTTGATTGGATTAAAATTCTAGTAAGACCTTATCTCCTTGTGATAACCGACGCTGGAGATATACCAATGAACCCATTTCCCTAACAAGGTATTGCCCCAGTTAGGTTAATAGGTGTTATCATTGAAAAAATCCCATTTTTTCCAATCTAGGAACCATTTTAACTTGACCTTGTATTTTAAGTTAAAATACATCAAAGGGGAGTTCGTTTCAAGTAGCCAATAACTTTTGAGTTTACGAGCAAACAGGTACATTCCAGATATGGTAAAGTAAAACGGAAAATAAGCAAATAACGAAGTATATTTGCTGCTATCTTATCCAAATATCCGATAATGACAGTTTATCTACTAAAAATGAATCAGGTTAGACGCTTTAGATCCTTCCTTTAAAAATAGGTGAATGTAATAAATAAGATTTACTTCTGTGGTTGTAATTTGTGACCTCGCAATAATGTCAATACCTATCACGATAAATCTTATTAAACTTTTATGGGATTTTTTGTATATATGTTTTTATTTGTTACTCTTACGTGCCAAGATAACTGTTGGGATTTCGCTGAAATTATGCACATAGATAGTTTATAACCTGCATTAATATAAAGGATCCAACCGAGATTCAATCCAAGCATGCTCTATGTACTTATAAATTAATTTAATGAAATAAAAGAAATAGCAGTAAGTAGTAGAAGTAGAAATGAAATAGTAGAAGCATTAAGCTAAACAGAACTGAAGGGATACTGTTACCCATACACAATTAAAATTGCACCATATAAAAGGACCCGGTGAATGCTGGCTGTGGTCTTTCAATTAAATGTAATAGTTGCCTCTTAGGGCTAGTTAAGATGAAGATTTGTGAAGAAAACAGTAAAAATATGTGTTGTCTGTACGTCCTCTATAAAATCGTAAACTATTCATTTGATCATGTGATGGTCTTTAGCAAAGTTATTATTCATGAGCTCGCGAAGGTTTCTGGTGTATTTTTTGTGATGGCGTAGCAACGCGCGCATGGTACGGCTAGTATATGTATATTTTCTACTACTAGACCATGGACTAAAACTTTCATTCTAAGAGAGACCCCGCAAGAAGACAATAAAGGGAGACAACGATTCATGATATGCAACACTGCACTATATCATTAGCAATTAAATTACACTAAAAGACATGTTTTGGAGCTAATCGCCGCTAATCAAACCTCCTTGATAAAACAGTGCATTAAAACTAAATAAAGAAAGATTGTTACGCAAATTAGCAAAATAAAGAGGCCAAGGCATTTCTGATAGGCCACAATACGGTCTTCACTTCCTCTGTGATAACAACGATTTCCAAAAACCATTAAATCAATCATTATACTTTCACTTTTAGAAATTGTAGATGTTATTAGAAAGCGGATTATCTTTTTGTCTGCGCAGAAATATTTATAATACTCTCGAAAGATATGTCTATGTCGCTTTTTGATAAAAATGACATTAAATAAGTAGTGGACATGTAAAAAGAAAGTTAATTGATCGAAACAAGATTTTTTATACTTTAACCTAACGATAAGGCAGACAGGCTACCTGATGGAAAGTAGTCACCGTCGCCTGTGGACATTCGCAACACCAGAGGAGTTGCCAATGCATCGCCGGCTTTGCAGGAGAGCTCTTTTCGCACCTTTCTTGAAGAGCCCAATATGTTTCATTTGCAATTGAACTAAATCAACGATGAATATTTGCGTTTTGTTGTTTTAATTTTGATAAAATACAATATCAATTAGCTAAATAAGGAAATAACTCGTAAATTGTATAGAGAGTATTAATATAAGTAATCTACTCAATTTGAAGTCAGTTATGTCCTTTATGTGAATTCAAATAATAAGTAATAATGTTATATCTACAACTTTAAATACAGAAACTAGAGTAGAAACCCATCTATGATCGACTTCAGACAGAACTCTGTTCTATTTGAAGTTACTTACAGATGTTCATGGGAAGTGTTTTTTTATATCTGATTGAAGTGCAAACGAGCATGCAGTCCACCTGATGGTAAGTGGTCACTGCCACCCATAGACAGTAAGCAACTTCAAATGTGATATGGGTTCTATCTGAAGTCAATCACAGATGCGTTGCTACTCCCGAGGTCTGTGATGGTTGCCTCATATAAAAGTGTGCCTGCAACCACACCCTTCCATTGAAACGAAAGAACTGCTTCACGCTAGAAATAGGTGTGGCGGTGGTATTTCCTCGGTCGAACTACACTGGTTCTACCACCTTTATGGTAACCACTTACCATGACATGAACTGCATGTTTGTTAGTTTCATCATCAGATATAAGAACTTATGGATAGCATGCTTGCTTATTACTTCTATAATATAAATATAATTAAAAATGACGCCAATATATTAAAATCTTTATTTCTTACCTTCGTCTGTTACTTCTTTTCTTTCTTTTAGAATAATTAGTAAAATTAGTACTCGGCGAAGTCGCACTATCATTGACACTTTCTAGCAATTCTATTCTGTCATAAACATCACTGGTTCCGTTAGAACTGACCATTTGCCGGGTGGTAGCTTCAGAAACCTGTCTCGTGTCTGATGTCTTTGGGCTATCAGTTTCCACATCAATTGTCATTATCAAGCCATCATCAGTGGTTTCGTCTTCACTGGAGAGCTGTGAACTAAAACCAGTATCCAAAACCGATGGACTTTCTTTTGTATCAAAATTCGTCGCTACCATGGGAAAAGATATTTCTTTGCCCTCAACGTAGCTTTGTGAAATGCGATAATGTTTCTTCATCTCTTCATTTGTGTACACTTCAGTATTAACCATCGCTGGGATTTCAATAGACGATCGACCAGAACCATTTCCAATAGCTGCGGAATAGCTTAAAGATCTTTCTAGCGCTCGATTCTTGCTTCCTCTTCTTTCTCCTTCGTAATCCATTTTGTACTTTTAATCAAGTCCACCGTAACTAACACTGTTACTGTTAACACTAAACGTATCTTTTGTTATAAGTGCTTCCGTTAAGTCCAGCTTAAATTCTTCAGGATTATCTGATTATTTGCTATCGGAAACACTCAAAGATTCTCATGAATCAATTAGTTCTATTTCATCAGCTATACAATTAGGTACTAGATCACTTGGTTAGTCCACACAAGTTTTATCTTTATAACTATTGATAGAAGGATTATAATCACATTGAACTAATTTCAGTTTATTTCTGTCATATGTGTGCGTCTGACAAATCATTCTCTACAACTAAATCGACTTATCTTACAAGTCAAGATAACGTCCGCACCTTTATCCTACAAAAGATAAGGCATAAATATATTAATAGTTGTTTTGATCCGAGGTGTGGCCTAGAAATGGGTGTAAATGACACTTTCATCTTTACTAACCTTGAGTCTAATCTACTTGATACTTAATAGGGTTCTATGACGTAGAAGGAGAGTAAAAAGTAACTATGAATTTGTAGTGGTGTAATGCGGACCCTTGATGCCATACGTATATATTACATATTGATGCAACAAAAAAATTATTTCCTCTTCAATTTTATACCATAGGCTTTAATAACAATTTAAAGTAATCATCACTTTTAGTATTTTCTTTAAAAACTTTGATTTAAATTTAATTTTATCGTTAAACTCCATTTTATCGTTATAATGGTGAGATAAACAAAAAATAGTTTTTAATTGATTAAAGCCTGGCCAAGATTTTATCAGGCAACCCATGTTTTTGTCGTTTTTTATAAACTTAATTAATAATTACACATCGAATATTTTCCATCCATTAAACAGATCGGTGAAGATCGATGTTATATCTTATCCTCTACCAAGCATTTTAGTTTGTTTAATAAGTATATTAAACGTTCATTTAATAAGTATATAGTAATATAATAGAAATAAAACAATAAATATTTCAATAGTTGCAAATTTATTTTTATTGAAACAACATCTTTAGAAAAAGAAGTAAATTCTTATCTTAAATTCAATAGGAGCAACAGAACAAACAATGTGATAAAAAAAACTTAATAATTAATTAACTTTTAATTACTTAACTTTTATTGTAATATAAAAATACAATATAAATGTTCCACGGCAGACAATGGTATGGTGGTGGTGCTTTCAGATTCAAACCACAAACCTTATTTTATGTATTGTTATTTTTTTTTATAAGATTGAAGTAGCAAACGAGCATGCAGTCCAACTGATTGTAAGTGGTCACTGCCGCCCTGCGACATCTGTAAGCAACTTCATACAGAACATAGGGTTCTATCTGAAGTCAACCACAGATGCGTCGCTTCTCCCGAGGACAAAGATGGTCGCCTCATATAAAAATGTGCCGGCAACCACACCCTTCCATCAAAACGCAAAAACTGCTTCACGCTAGAAATAGGTGTGGCGGTGGTACTTCCCCGGGTGAACTACACTGGTTCTACCACCAATTTTGTTTGGCCTCTTATTATATTTCTGCAGTGCAGTTGCAGCATACTATTATTGCTCGGGAATACCAACAGGCGCGGTCACCGGTCTTTTTTTTTTTTTTATTTGACTGAAGTAGCAAACGAGCATGCAGTACATGGGTTCCATCTGAAGTGAATCACAGATGCGTTGCTACTCCCGAGGACTATGATGGTCGCCTCATGTGAAAGTGTGCCGGCTACCACACCCTTCTATCGAAATGCAAGAAATGCTTCACGCTAGAAATAGGTGTGGCGGTGGTACTTCCCCGGTCGAACTACACTGGTTCTACCACCTTGAAAACACCTTGGTCTGACATGCAGTAGGTTCCGATTTAAATACCTACGAGTAGGCTGCAGCCAGACAGATATCCGCATGATCAATTTCTTTATCTGATCTTTTTTTTTGTTCTCGAGGGGGAAACCTTCAAAAGGTACCCGACGCCGTGGGAGCGACGCAGGGTTTGTGGGTTTTTTACCGCACTAAAGTCGACACGCGGGTAGGAAAAATACTGGGAGATTTTTAACATGTAACGATTATTTAAAATCAGCGGTGTTTGAATGCTTCTAGCAAATATTTCAACCCAGTTAAATGGATAATGGTAAGATACAGAAATTCCAGTCCCTTAATCCATCTTTGTTGCAAGCATATGCGATGAGATTACAGATATGGATATTTTTCGACTGCCTTATTTTTAAGTATTTGACTTAACCCATTGATCTGTAAAAGAGCGTTTTCAAGCATCTTAAATGATACATTATACTACAGCCTTGCATTTTTTTCATTTTGAAGATACCATGCCGAAGGATTTTGGCAGCTATGCATATAAGATTATATCTTAGGGTTTTGGAAAATAAACAAATGTGTTGCTTTTGAAAATAAGAAACGACATTTCAAGTTTATTATTCCACCAAATCTATCTTACTTCACAAAATATGTTCTGACGTTTTAAAATTTTGACAGACATGTCAAATTAAAAAAAGAACTAAATAATTAAAGAAAAACCTATTTTCTTTATAATTATGCATTTTTTCATTTTGTAAATACCATGTCGAGGCTTCTTCGGTATGCTCTTTAGAAATACGGTATTATTTTCTCAAAAAATATAACATTCTTTAATTGAAATGCATTTGTATTGTAGGAAATGTTATAATTTTGTGGTCTCTTGTGCATTAATAGGTTAATAACAGACAAAGAAATTGCTCATGATTTCCTATCTTTCCGCTTGAAGGACGAGGCTCTCTCCAGGTGGAAGGTGGACACCCTTTCGCTGAAGCTCCCCGGAGTTCCCGGACATGTATCTTGCGAAGAATGCTCCTGGGAGGTACTTGGTGAACGGGACCTGTTAAAAGATTTTTTTATAATATTGAAGTAGCAAACGAGCTTGCAGTCCATCCGATCAGCATTGCCAGATTTTTTTTATGAAATCGGGATTTAAAACTTTTTGAGTGAAAAAAGCGGGATTTCATAGTCAAAAGCGGCTCAGCAGAGGTGGCGTAAGGTCCATAACTACGTTGTCCAAAAAATAAAAAAAAGTTTTTGGGGTGAACCACCCTTAATACTTAGGGGTGTAAAATTAGTTGATGACCTATTCTCATACTTACTGAATATACATATAAGAAGTCGGTTAAAAATTCATCAAAATCGGTCAAGCCGATTCAGAGGAGTTTAAAGTCTAAAACTGTGATACAAGAATTTTATATATTAGAAGATATGTCGGCGGGACACCGCGTATTTATGAAAAACAAGCTGCCGAAAATAAGTATTATTGTTAGTTTTAAAATCGAAAATTGTTTGTTTATTAAATTAGCAATATTTAGAAAATTCTAAAAATGTAAATTTAGTTTACCCTCCATAAATTTGTTACCTAACTAAACTTTGTTATAAAAAGGCGAGCGCCTGCCAGTAGAGAGAGATTCTTGTTTAACCGTCGAAGCGATCGGACCTCCTCAATTGTGAATAAATCGAAGAAGTTTACTCCTGTGTTTTACTTAAAATCTTCAAGAATGGACAGTAATGAAGACCCTGGCCTTCTTGACCTCACGCACGAAGGAAGTGTCCTTAGATACATACCTGTATAATTCACAAGCGCTATTATACGGAGTGTCGACAGCTTCCGTCACATCTAGTTTTGAATGATCTATGACGTACTTTTGTTTGTGTGTGTCGTACCTGGAAAAAGTCATAATTAGTCTTAAGTTTTTGTTATTCCAAGTAGCAGTGGTAGCAATGACGGCCCGCGTGGCGCAGCGGTTACCATACCGGTCTGACATGCAGTGGGTCCCGGGTTCGATTCCCGGCCAGACAGATATCTGAATGATGAGTTTAGATTCTTGTTCTGGGTCTGGGTGTTTGTGTATTCGTCTTTGTGTGTGTCCATGGCATCCACGACACAGGAAAAAATCCTATTGTGGGGCTATGAGTGTAAAAAGCGTTTTAAGTTTTTTTTAAGTGGTCATTTACCATTTTAGAAAGAATGGTATTCTTTAGACATGTCTACCCGATAATAAGTTGCTTATCCCGAGGACTATGATGGTCGCCTCGTATAAAAGTGTGCCGGTAACCACACCCTTCCAACAAAACGCAAGGATGAATCCCCGGTCAAACCACACTGGTTCTACCACCTACAAAATATTTGTAGCGATTGTGATACTTCCGGAGGCCTTAAAAGAATTCCACCTCCTTCAAATAAATATCAATACTACTGTTACTACCGGCACCACCTCCATCTTTGTAACCACCGACAACACCGAAAACAACACCGAAACCACCACCATTCTACCTACAGCCACCACGATCGATGTTCGGGCTTGATTAACTAACAAACATTTGTGACCCATCCCCACAAATTTTCGCTTTTGTAATACTAGTGTACTAGCTACGATTATATGAAGTAAACATTATCATGTTGATGACGATAACTTCGCGATCCATACTTTTTATACCTATCCTAAACCTCTATTTTGCTTTAAAAAGATTACTTTTGAAATGATGATAAAAAATAGTAATAAATAATAATATATTTCGTTATAGTTATTCGAAGAATAAGGAAGAAGAAGAATTAGAAGAAGAAGATCTGTAGAAGGACAGCGGGAGACCGTTGGATTCAGAGGGCACAGAACCGGTTGGAGATTCACCATTTAGGGGAGGCCTCCGTTTACCAGTGGACATCAAAGAGCTTTTTTTTTTGTTACGGAGAGGAAACCTTCAAAAGGTACACCGAATTCTTGGGAGAGACTCAGGGTTATGTGGGATTTTTACCCACTAAAACCTCCTCGGTGGCCTTGCTCAGCGCTTGTAGTAGGGGACTCGGAAACTCCAACTTAACGAACCGGTGGCCCCTAGCGTGTACCATCCCCCATCATCATCCGGTGCTTACGGCGAGATGCAGCCACACATACTGCCATCTTTCTCGGGGTTGCTTGTTGGACGGTTCGAGCTCCCACTCTAGCCGTCCGCAAACCCAGAGGCCCCCTGTTAGTCGCCTCTTACGACAGGCAGGAAATACCGTAGCCGTATTCTACTCCCCGACTACAGGGTCAGGACATCAAAGAGCTGATGGATGGATACTTACTTGACCACAGGTGGGAAGCGATGCCCCCATAACACCTCACGCGGCATGTACGAACTTTGGCTCTGGGTGAAGGTACCCATGGACGCTGAGGCACCCTTCAGGCTTACTGTGATCTCGTAACTGGAATCAATAATGTAATTTTTGAAGTGAAACTTCTTTATCGGGGTTGGAAAAAAATTTAGTGTAACATTTTTTCGTTACGCGCCATCTGTTTCTGTTACGCGCCATCTATTTTTTTTCGTTACGCGCCATTTTTTTCTGTTACGCGCCATCTTTTTCTTATCCCTACCACGCGTAATATTAGATAGATTATTATAGATTAGATTATTAGATAAAGTTTAATAAAAGCCTTTTATTAAACTTTATCTAATTTAACTTTATTTAACCAATTTCTGTAAAGTTGCATATAGTAAATTATTTTTTGAAAAATAACGTCATAAAGAAGTTTCACTTCTTACGAGTGTACGCTAGTACACACACACATTTTTTAATAAATAACCACGTAGCAAGTGACCATGCAGTTCACCTGATTGTAAATGGTTACTATCGCCCGTGATCTGTATCTGAAATCACCTTCATATAGAACATGGAACATATAGTCACTCATAGATGTTTCTACTTCCGAGGACCAATAAACGCAAGAACTGCTTCACGCTAGAAATTCTTAGGTTCGAATGAATTTGGCCCTTGTAACCAGTGAAAGACGATTGAAACTCTGTTTCTCCTGAACACGTTCTAGTGACCACCATCAGGTGGACTGCAAGCTGGTTTGCTACTTCAGTCAAATAAAAAAAAACACATCATTTTAGAATGGTAAGTGGTCACTGCCGCTCATGGACATCTGTAATCAACTTCATACAGAACATGGGTTCCATCTGAAGTCAATAACAGATGCGCTACTCCCGAGGACTATGATGGAAGCCTCATGTGAAAGTGTGCCGGCAACCACACCCTTCTATCGAAACGCAAGAAATGCTTCACGCTAGAAATAGGTGTGGCGGTGGTACTTCCCTGGTCGAACTACACTGGTTCTACCACCTTATTAGAAATTAATTATCACTTCTTTATGGTTAAGGAGATTATCGCAAGGAAACCTTTAAACCTGGCCAACGTGGTGGACTATGGCCTAAAATTCTTATTCTAAAAGCGCGTCCAGCAGCGTGATAGGGTTGTCAATATATCTTCAGTTTAGTTACCTATAAACTTAAAGATCATTTTGATTCTAATCAAGCAATGTCTTTTTAATGAAATTATAATCGAGTTTGATTTTACAACTAGGGTATTATCCCAGTTTTCTTTACCGGGATCACGAGATAACGGGATATTATTTTACTAATGGGAATGATCTTGAGTCAAGTTGAAAGAATTATCTGTTCGTTAACCATTAAAAAACAATTTTTCATAGCGCCATGGTTCGTAGATCCAGCAAATCACGCGGAATCGAAAACTTCTAATCCCACAAATACCGAAATTGGAAATTCTGGTCGTAATTAATGGATGCCAACCAAAGCCAAACTAGAATTTTCTACTGTGTGAAGACTGCAATGGGCTCACGAAAAATCTAAATTAATCATTTAGATGCCTGACCAAAGATCGAACGCGGAACACACTGCCTGTCAGACCGATATAGTGACCGTTTAACCACACAGTTATCAAAATGTCTAAGTCAAAAAGCCATACAAACCTATTGTGAGCGACATCTTCTGGAGTATACTTGTACAAAGGGCTGGTGACGTCGATCTCGTGCACCAGAGTCACAGGCCAAAGGAGGAACTGTTTCTGCTGCAAGGCCAGGCTGCGAGCGAAGTAGCGGATCACTTCACCTTCTTTCGTTCTGGAAATTTAGAACTTAGCTAAGTTTTGAAACAGTTTTTGGAACATTTTAATAATTAACTCACGATATTCGGTTTTTGAATTATTTTTGCCGATATTAAAAAAGTGCATCGTGTCGTGCGTAAAGATACAGTTAGTGTAGTGTGTCGTGATATGGAACCTAAAAAAGAAAAACTAACTAGACGCAGGGTAGATAGGTTAATCTACAACTAGTGTTTGTCAACGGTTTTTCCCCGCCACCGCAGTTTCGCCGTGACCACGATCCATGCAACTGGGTCGAAATATCGGCAAAAAGAACTCTTAAAGGATTCAAAAACCGCATATCGTAAGTACCCGTTAATTATTAAAATGTATCAATTCCGCGATAATACTAGTATAAAATCATATAGATTTTCGAAGTTTCCGTTGGTATGGAGTACTGTGCTTTTTATCCGATTGAACTGGTGCGGAGCTCCAACTGACGGTGAGTGGTCAATGGTACCAAACAATTCTCTATTTCAGTAGACATCTGTAAGTAACTTCATAAATAATAGAGGTTCTATCTGAAGTTGATGACAGTCGCGTTGCCATTCCCTTTGACTAAGATGAGCTCCTCGTATAAAAATGAACCGGCAAACAAACCAAGCTATTAGAGTGGTAAAGTGTGTGGTGTACGCCAAGATAACGAGGCTAGATAAACAGTCTCAGGATGGATTGCTGAAGCAAGAGAGTTGTCGTAAGTTTGAATTAATTTTCGGTGTTTTTATAATATTGAAATAATGATCGAGAATGCAGTCCACTTGATAGTACATCTATAACCAACTGCTATTGATAAGATTGATCTTAAATGCAATTAGACGAGAAAGGATTGCTAAACCTCGAATGTATGTCTTCCTTACCATATCCTCCAGAGCAGAACACAGGAGTGTTTAACACTACTATAATTATGCAGAAATAAGAAAATATTTCTACAAAAAAAAAACAAGATATATATAAAAAAGAAACTATACTTACGTTTTTAACATAGAGCTATAAATGCTTAAGAAGATAAAATGTACCTGTGAGTATTAATGAAGTGTGCAGTAAACTCGGAGCTGATGATGTGGTCGTAGTTGAGGTCCCAGGCTCGTATCATCAGGCACAGGCGTCCGTCCCGCATACTTATCTGGAATGTACATAAACAAATTGTTATGTAAAACGTTTCAACTGAAAATAGACAAATACCTTTGTAACAGAGTTGCCAGACCTGCCGGTCTTAGCGGGACGTCCCGATTTTTAAATCAAAATTAAATCTGGCGCTTTTCGGGAAAGACTGGACTTTTTTGCAAAAAAGGTCTGCAAATCTATACAAAGTAGTTGACACCAGTTTTGTCACCAAGTCTTCGACAAAACTAAATTTTTTGTCTGTGTGAGACGCACCGAGATGCTGTGGGTGGAGGCCCACACCCCCCGCGCCTTATGCCGCCTGTGTAGTCACGCTTATAACTATGAAAGCAGTTTTCATCACTTAAGGCGATTTACACGCGGCACCGCGGATCCGCCGGTTAAAGTGGCGTTTTTTACGCGAGGTTTCCAGCAGTAGACCTTAAAGCCTTGTCCACCAATTCGCACACAGCCAACGCGGTGGACTATGGCCTATAACTCTCTCATTCTGAGAGAAGACCCGTGCCCAGCAGTGGGACAATAATGGGTTGACGACGACGTAATTCCATATTATGAAACAGGAAAATTAGTGTAAATCTATTATAACTTACGACAGCCCTCTTGCTGAAGCCAACTCCATCCCTGGACAATTTTTCTGGCCTCGTGAGCTTAGCGTACACCACACATGTCAACACTCCCGACAACCCGGTGCCCAGGATCAACTGGAATTTCCAAAAAATATATCATTAAGTGTTAATTTATATTGTTCCTAGAAACGAACTAATCACACGGTTAATAAATTTGTGCGTGAACATCTGTAAACTACTTCAGACAGAACAAAAGTTATATCTGCATTTAATCACAAATACCACTACTCCCGCTTACTAAGATGGTTGTTTCATTAAAGTGAGCTAGTAACCACAACCTTCTATTGAAAATTGGCTGAACAAGAAGTTTTTTTTATCAGGCTGAGGTAGCAAATTAGCATGCAGTGCATGCACCTGATGGTAAGTGGTCACTGCCGTTCAAGGACATCTGTAATTAACTTCATACAGAACATCGGTTCTATCTGAAGCCAATCACAGATGCGTTGCTTCTCCCGAGGACTGTGATGGTCGCCTCATATAAAAGTGTGCCGGCAACCACACCCTTCCATCGAAACGCAAGAAATGTTTCACGTTATAAATAGGTGTGGCGGTGGTACTTCCCCGGTGTATATAGGTACATTGTATTTTACGCGATTGCCAAGTCAAACTATTTATTTAAAACGTCAAGATTTTTAATATTGAAATGGTCACAAGATGTTGTTAAGTTAGATAATTAAGTAACAACTTAAGACAGACGGATCCTTCAGTATGGACTGAATAAATTAGTAACCGAATTGGTATTACATGGATATAACAACTTTTTTGTTGTAGAAGAAATGATTGCGAGACTTGGATTCTTTTTCAAGTATTGTAGAAATAGGTATAGATATATACAGACATACCGAGCTATATTTTTTTATTTGTGTGAAGTACAGTAGACAGTGATTCACGTCTGTACAGGAACTGGGAAAAATATCAAGGGTCCCGTCTTCAAAAAATGTAATAATTGAGTGAATCAACAACAATGAGGGCATTTACTTCCTTCGAGTGACATGTAACATGATATTCCTTAATTTAATCCACTCTTAACTTGGTTTAACCAGTTAGGGTATGACGTGTTAACAACTACAAAGTTTTGGATTTGACAAGACACGTTAAAATTTTTCAAAGTTCTTTTTAGAAATTTATTGTCATTTTTATTAATAACACAATTAATTGTCGGGAATCTTGAGTTTGTCTAGTGATGTAATGAATAATGTTATTGTTGTAATAAACAAACATAATTATTATTATTATTATTATTATATTTATTTAAATCAGATTTACATCCATAGTGTTAGTGTGGTACTTAAAATTCTATGTTAGTAATTTATTTACAGTCTGATTATATGTAAGTCGTTCCAATGCCTCCACATGGGACTTTCTATTTGTGAGACAATTACTCTCAGGTATCTGTTGGGACTGTCCCGCACCCTGCACATCATAGACGCGGCTCTATTGCGTAGTATAGCTGCAAAGCCACTTACTCGAGCCTCAAAATAATTATACGACACTAGAAAAAGAAAGGTTTGTCATTCATATTTTAACCATGTTACTTGAAAATGATAATATATGGTGCAATGTTGGTCTAGCTATAATATATGAAATAAATAGTGTTAATTGTGAAATTCACGAGTTTTACTTTATTTCCAACAGTTATTATTTAAACATTTGCGAACTAAAATGTTGTTTTTTTTTCAGTTTTTGGTGTAGGCGGCCGGAGGATGGACATTTGGCGATCTTTTTTTTAGTCGACAAACTGCAATTCAACTAAAATCTATATAAATATGGGGACTCTTTTTTTGCTAATCACTGCAGATCAATATACGCATAATACGAATGTGAGTATCTAAAAACATGGGAATATTTTTTTATTATCTGACAGAAGTAGCAAACGAGCATGCAGTGATGATGATGATGAGCACCTGATGATAAGTGGCCACTGTCGCCCTGTAAACAACTTCATATAGAACATGAAGTTCTATCTAAAGTCAATTACAGATGCGTCGCTACTTCCGAGGACTAAAATAGTCGCCTCATATAAAAAACCACACCCTTCCATCGAAACGAAAGAACTGCTTCATACTAGAAATAAGTGTGGCGGTGGTACTTCTCCGGGCGATCTACATTGGTTCTACCACCTACATAAATCCATCAAAGAAAGAAAGAACTCAGGTTCTTATTGACGACCTTATTTTTTTAGGTTCCCCTTGCCCCAGGGCAAAATTGGGTATTGTCAAAATTGGGTAGGTATTCTATGAAGACAATTACCTGCATGATGAACAGAAATATGGATTCAGGACACTCTTCGTCAATCGCACGATCTCCAAACCCGATGGTAGTCTGAAAAAACAAATTATGTTATGTCATCAATTAATGTTTACCCGTCGCAACGGTTGAAATTCGATCGTAATTAAAATTAAAAAAAAACTTCATATTGTCCAAAGTAGCACGAATATTTCTCAAATTCCGATAAATTGTAATAATTTTCAAGTTATTTTGAACGCACCCCTTAAAGGTAAAAAGAGGTCAAATCAACTATAAAACATTACACACACTACCGTTTATTTGTCACAAACACTTAATTAATAAATGAAATAAAACATTCAATGTCTCACTCTGAAAACAAATAACGCCAGAAACGTCACTGTCTTTGTCAAAAGTGCTTTTAAATGCGTCTTAGCTAATTAACCTCTTTTTTATATTTATCGGGTGCGTTTAAAATTACTTGAAAATTATTACATTTTATTTGAATTTGAGAAATATTCGTACTGCTTTGGACAATGTGAAGTTTAGTTTTTAAATTTTGAAACTACGGTCGAATTACGACCGTAACGCTACGGGTAACTAGTCGAAGCAAATAAGTAATTCAATGAATGGAAGGTTATTTTTACATAATTCGAGTAGCCGTTTGCTACATTCTCATCTTACTTATACTCTGAACTTCTCGAGAAAAAAGTTTCTGAGGAAATGTGTATATTTGGTTTGAATTCCTTAACTTGCTTAGTTCCTAGAAATCTATGGTAATAATTATACGCAAGAGCAGTGATAGCCTAATGTTTGAAACTTGCCCTCTCGATCGGGAGGCCCGAGGATCAAGCTCAGTTTTTCTAAAATTATGTGCGTATTAGAAATTAATTATCACTGCTTTTCGATGAAGGAAAACATCGTGAGGAAACTTATACACCCGAGAGTTCTTTAAAAAAAGTTCTCGGTGTGTGAAGTCTACCAATTCGCACTTCGCCAGCGCGGTGAACTATGGCCTAAACTCTCTCCAGCCCAGGAGGGACAATAATGGGTTGACGTGAATTTTACGCAAAACTCATAATCAATATGAATTTACTAGCTGAATCCCGCAGCTTCGCCCGCTTTAAAAAAATCGATGTATCGATTGTCCCGTGATAGTAAGATACTTTTCCACAGTAAAAAGTAGCCTATATGTTAATCCAGAGTGTCAGCTAACTCCCTACCAAATTTTATGAAAATCGCTCAAGCCGTTTAGACCTGAAGAAGTAACAAACATACCCACTCACAAACTTTCGCCTTTATAATATTAGTATGACTCATTCAATTCGAGCATTAATCTTTCTAGAAAAAATCTGTATTCTACACTTGGTACTCCAAAAGTTTCGCCGCTTCGCCAAGTTAGGATACCTAAGTTAAACGTTGTTTCATTTAGTCACTACACAGTATAAAACAAAGTCGTTTCTCGCTATCTGTCCGTATGTAAGCTTAGGTCTTACAACTACGCTACGGATTTTAATGCATTTTTCTTAATAGATAGAGCGATTCAAGAGGAAGGTTTTTATGTATAATACATGTGCAATATAGTGTAGAAACACTGATTGTTTTAGATTTTTGACTTTTAGGCGGAATGAATTTAAAGAAAAAAAGAAAAAGAAAAAAAACACAAGTTTATTCGTGATTCGTAATTTCGCCGGGTTAACTAGTTATACTAATACTAATATACTAATAGTATTATAAAGGCGAAAGTTTGTGAATGTGTATGTTTGTTACTTCTTCACGTCTTCACGTGGCAGTTAGTTGACACTCTGGATTAACATATAGGCTACTTTTTATTGTGGGAAAATATCTTATTCCCACGGGACAATCGATAAAACGATTTTTTCAACGCGGGCGAAGCTACGGGGTTCAGCTAGTGAATAATAAAACCAGTAAGTTCCATATCAAACGGTTCTCCATTTACCACAATCCACACAATTACCCAACAAAGCGGCCGCCTGATGCCGGGCGGAAGACACCCAATCATCATGATTGCTAATCATCCCACCAGGATTACCGGAATCCTGTTTAGATTGATGATTCGTTCGTTTAATGCTATTTTCAGATAAAAGGTGAAATTTGCTATGGACGTTGCTACAAGGGATTAGAGGTAAAATACTTTACGCTAAGGGGCCTAAAGGTACATAGTAAAAAACAAAGTTGCTTCTCGCTGTCTGTCCCTATGTATGCTTAAATCTTTGAAATTACGCTACGGATTTTAATGCAGTTTTTTAATAGATAGAGTGATTCAAGAGGAAGGTTTTTATGTATAATACATGTATAATACAGTATTTTTGATCATTTTTTTCTGGGATAAAATTAAAATTAAATTAAGATAAAATCAAACAGATTTTATGTGTCAATATTGTTTATGATACATAAATTTATTAATAATATATTTAAGCATACAAATGCTATCATTAAAAATGTCAATATTTTCTTGTTTTGTGACTTCGTGAATAATTCGGTTGAGAGAAGCATTATAACCGAGATTTGAATGAGAAATTTAAGAACAGTTGAGAATCGATTCTTTTGTCGTGATAATGCAACTGTTGGTGGAATGTAATACAACTTTTTGTCAAAACGCGATCGATTTTTTCATTTTTTAGCTAAGCAACATCCAATTGATCTTATGCATATATGTACAAACACCCCATGTACTTTAATTTACAACAAAACTACTGTTCCAGGAGTTGTATATAAGCGTAATTCAGACCGCTGTGAGTTCTATGAGACATTTAACAACGTAGTATCGTGATAACTAAATCTTAACCATTTATCATAATTTCGGGATAAGCGTGGGTTGTTATCTTAACGCTTAACACTGTCCTTTAATGTAGTACTTACGTTAGAGTAATTGGTTGTCACGTGTTAATGGTTCTTTTATTATGTCTTGAATACAGGGTCTTGGTAATTGGGCACTTCCCAATGGATTAAGATCTTCAACATTGTTTTGACCAGACGACCCGCGTGGCGGAGCGGTTAGCATACCGGTCTGATGCGCAATGGGTCCCGGGTCCGATTCCCGGCCATAAAAGATGAATGATGGGTTTAGATTCATGTTCTAGGTCTGGGTGTTTGTGTAATCGTCTTGTGTGTGTCAATCGTACCCATGACACAGGAGAAAACCCCAGTGTGGGGCTATGAGTGTAGAAAGCGTGTTTTTTAACGCTTAACACTGTCTTTTAATGTAGTACTTACGGGAGTAATTGGTAGTGAGGAGTTAATGTTTTTTTTATTATGTCTTGACAGGTCTTGAGGAGACAGGGTCTTGGTAATTGGGCATTTCCCAATGGATTAAGATCTTCAACCATTGTTTGGATTGTCTTTACAATTGTCGACCAGCGTGACGAAAAGATTATCGTGCTGTTCTGTTTTTTTATCTGACTGAAGTAGCAAACGATCATTCAGTCAACCAGGTAAGTCCCTTACCTGGTTGACTGAATTACAGATGTCCATGGGCGGCAGTGATCACTCACTGCCGCCCATGGACATCTGTAATCAACTTCATCCAGAACATGGGTTCCATCTGAAGTCAATCACAGATGCGTTGCTACTCCCGAGGACTATAATAGTCGCCTCATATAAACGTGATATGCCGTGGGTTCTGGATTTGATGCCCGGCCAGATGTCCAAAAGATGAAGTTAGATTTTGTTCTGAGTCAGGATGACAGCAAAAATGTAGTAGATATGTGAATTTTGTTTCCTTTTGGTTTGGTTTTTTAAACACTAGATAAATTGACTTAAAATAAAGTTGTTTACAAATATCCTTCATCCTAATATATATCTAAAGATTCTAAAGATTTTTAAAGATTTAAAGATTTTTATTGAACTAAAAACAAATTACAAAGTATTGACATTCGTAAACGTCTGCAATAGTAAAAATACTGCGTCGCAGGGGTTTATGCCCATCCCGAAACATAGTAAAGGTAAGTTCAATTACAATGTATTTTTTCCTCAAGTTAATTATAAGTAATATATTTTTATATAGGTTGTATTTACCCATGCCCATGGGCAATGTAGATAAAATTTATTCTCAGTTATAAACAAAAAAAATAAAGAAAAAAATAGATACAATATTATCGAAGGTGAAGTAAACTTTCCTACAAAGCATGCCTAGTTTTCATTTTATTCTCATGCAGATTTGAATTGTGAATAGGACATTATCAAATATGGAGTACTAAGTTCTTAGGGAGCCTTAAAGGATTACGTGAAGCAATTTTTGAAGATTTAGACCCCCAAGTGTGATGCAAAGTAACGTTTCGCTGCATCCCTTTCTCCCTTCCTGAACTTTGGAAGCAAGTTACTGTGGTCGTATTATACTTAAATAAGTTTTTATCATACTTTCATACTAATATTATAAAGGCGAAAGTTTGTGTGTATGTTTGTAACTTCTTCACGTCTAATTGCCTGGAGCGATTTTCATAAAAATTGGTAAGGTGTTAGCTGATACTCTGGATTAACATATAGGTTACTTTTTAATGCGAGAAAATATCTTTTTCTTACGGCACACACGATACATCGATTTTTTTAATGCAGGTGAAGCTACGTGGTTCAGCTAGTACCTACTTGAATAAAAACAAACACGTTACATAATGCGTTGTTCAAACCACCCTTCTTCCTCTCAACGCAACGTTTGTCAAGACCCTCTCCCCCCAAATTGCGTAACGTAATACGTTACGTAGATATAGATGGTAGAAACCAGTGTAGTTCGACCGGGGAAGTACCACCGCCACACCTATTTATAGCGTGAAGCAGTTTTTGTGTTTCGATGGAACGGTATGGTTGCCGTCACACTTTTATGTGAGGCGACCATCTTAATCCTCGAGAGTGGCGACGCATCTGTGATTGACTTCATACATTCTTCAGAACCCCATGTTCTGTATGAAGCTGCTTACAGATGTCTATGGGCAGTGACCACTTACCATCAAGTGGACTGCATGCTCGTTTGCTACTCCAATCTTATAAAAAAAAACTTGAACTTACCTGAGCTTCAACAGACGCCAAGAAGATGGTGACGAAGTCCGTGCCTCCAGTCACGCAGGTGCGCTTGGGCGGGTCCGGGTCGAAGTCATAGTGAGCCAGGGCTGTGATGTACCAGAAGACGGCGAAGACCAGCCAGATCGCGAAGTGGACCACCACCGTGCCGATGACGATCCAGCGCCAACGGAGGTTTATCTAGATACAAGAACAGGCAGAAAAGATAGAGTAGGTGAGGTAAGAGCAATGATAGCTTAATCGTCCCTGTAGCCTCATGGTAAGAATAGGGCTACGGTATCCCCTGCCTGTCGTAAGAGGCGACTAAAAGGGGCTTCCGGGGTTGCAGACGGCTAGAGTGGGAGCTCGAACCGTTCGGTCAGGCAATCCCGGGAAGGACGGCGGTATGTGTGGTCGCATACCGTTGTAAAGACTAGACGGAGCGGTGGGCCCAGCCGCCCATCTGGCAGGAGCCCGTTGGGGCAGCGCGCTCGGAGGATTCCGGTTGAAGTCGTTTCGAGATCCCGGAGTCTTCCTTTTCAGCGCCGAGGACGGCCACCGGGGGGGTTTTAGTGCGGTAAAAATCCCACATAACCCTGCGTCGCTAAGGTTTCCCATTCGAAAACAAAAAAAAAAAGCTTAATGTTTTAAACTTGCCAATCTCGATCGGAATCATATCAAATCCTAGCCACCACTGATTTTTCTGAAATTATGGGCGTATTATTATTTATTATCACTGCTTTTCGGCGAAGGGAAACATGGGTAAACCTACACACCCGAGAGTTCTTTAAATAAAACGTGCTTGGAGGTGTGTGAAGTCCACCAATTCGCACTTGGCCTGCGGTGGACTATGGCCTATAACTCTCTCATTCTGAGAGAAGACCCGTGCCCAGCAATGGGAAAATAATGGGTTGCCGGAGAGGGAGGTGAGGTATTTGAAATTGTAACTAAATCTTAGGATTTTAATTTAGCTGTGATGGTACTTTCGTTTATTGAGATGGAAGCGCACGTCGAAGATATATGAAGATTATATGATTATATGATATTAGTAAAATTATTAAGGTACAGTAGTATAAGTTACATTCACATACGTATAAAGATCTCGCATTGTAAATTTATTGGTATATCGGAAATGGCGGTATTGTGGCAACACCGGAACGCCAGCGCCATCTAGTGGCGTTCGATGAAGTTAGGGTTGTATCAGTTTAATGGCCGACACCTCAGTCTATCGTTGACGGTCGGCCGAAGCAGACGACTCTAAAATCATCCCGCGTGCTTAGTGCTACAATTACTTGCCTACTTAATTTAGTTTGATTAATTCAGTGATTGTAACAAGTTTAATTCGGCAATATACTCTGTGTTAATAAAATCAAGTCTGCAATTTATTCTCGTGCTAACATTCCCTAACAGAGCCCACAGTAGGTTATCCTGATACGATGAGCGAAAAAGAACTAGTCAGAAAAAGAACGTCAGGTACAAATATAATATGGCATACTAACTTCATTCATTTAATTGGTGTACATAATTGTCGGCGACTCATCTAATTAGATTAAGTTCCCTTATGTACGATAAGAATAAGATTGTATTACGAATAACCTTTTACGAATTTAGTTAAGAGAAATGTTTTTGAAGTGTTCATTACGATAGGATCACAATAGACTTAAGCTATGATTATAACACGATATGAAAGAGATGCAAGATGTAAATAGAGATAGAGAATAGGTTTAAGAAAATTGTATGGAAGTATTATGTAAATCATATGTTTGTTATAATTTTTGATAGTTCTAATTAAGTTGTATTGTTATAATTAGTGTAGATCGATAGGTTAAGAATTCCTCTACATTTTTATGTACAATAGATAAGGATAAGGTTTAAAGCTTAGGAGTTATTAAGGAAAATAAGTATAGGATAAGACAAAATTGCTATGTTTTTACGATGTTTTTTATGAATAACTTTTTTGTCTCTTTAGATGTAAGAATAAGAATTGTATGACTTTGTAGATCTTTTTAAGACGAATCTATTGATGTATGACACATGAATGTAAGACTTTGGGAAACAATAAAGATTTAGCCGGACATGGGTCAGCCAAAGTAAAAATTAGATCGAAATATTGGGCAATAGGGGCTTAGAGCCGTGCGGCTCTCTTTAAGGTAATGCCGAAGGGCAGCGGACCAGGCGGGTTTTTAGCTGCGAACTGGACTGCGTCTCTCGTTAACCCCAGAGACCACGTTTGCTTTTAAAAAACCACCTAACCGCATCAATTTCTTGTGCAGGCAGCACCGCAGGAGACGTCCCGACGCTGGAAGACCACTGGAGGCTGGAGCATCGTACGACTGCACCACTCCAAGAAGGACCAGGGACGAGGACTCCCTTCGAGTGCACCACAGGACATCGGTTTGTGTAGGTACCCTCTATTTACCAACTTTGGGGAGGGAACGAGAGAGCACTATATTGTGCCTCCGCTCACTCGTCTCTTTCGTGGGAAAGGGTACGCGTGCCGGAGAGACCGCGCAGAGAAGATCGCCGTCGTCGCTGGCGCCTGGCTGGGCTTCACAGAAGCGTGATTAACCCGGTGGGGATGGCCGCGCGACGGCAAGAAGGTGAAGAGGGAACGCGCCGGTCCTCCGGCGCGGGCTACGTACCCTCCGAAGGGGATGAGGGTAGGCGCGTAATGTTGCGAGACATTTTCGCGCCTCGTAACATCTTACCTCCCCCAATAGAGGGTCCTCTGCAGACCATGTTCATGGTCCACCGAGGGAGGGGTCCTCCCAGAAGGGGCAGAGCCGCAAGACGCGGCGGCCGCGGCCGCACGGACGCATCGTTGCAGGCCAGAGACCCCTCACCAACAGGGTCACCACCAGGGCCAGGCAGAGACATGCCGGCCCTTTTTGAAGAAGAGGAGGAGGAGGAGTCAGCGGAAGTAGTCGTTCCCGCTGACACACCGGTACCTGCGGCACCATCATCGCCGCCTCGGAGGGCGAGTAAAATCCCACGTCGGGTCTCGCTCTCCGATTCGCCACAGGAGAGACCAGCGAAGGTACCGGCTATAGAAGCCGACACACAGCGGACGTCTTCATCAGAGGAGTTTGAAGACAGCGTGGAGGAGCAGGGTGCAGGGATGGAGGCTGTTGCGTCTGTGTCTGCCATTAAGGTAATAGCGCATAGGTCCCCCCCGCGATCCCCCTCCCCATCCATTCCGCCCTCGAGGGCAATTTCCGTCGAGACCGGTCTCGACAGGTCATCCTACATGGGTTTTGCGTCGGAAGCGTCGCCCTCCGCCCGAGCCGAGGAGCACCCCACGTCCATTCCCGTACAAGCCCCACCCTCTCCTTCCGAACGGTATGAACCGGTATTAGTTCCCACGGACGGAGACAGGTCAAACCCGCCAGCAGCACCGACAGGTGAGTTTGTTAGGCCCGGCGTATCATATGCCGCGGCTTTGTCAGCGCAGGCGTCGCAAGGCGCCTCTCCTACCCCAACCCCCACTGCGGCTGCTGTTGCAGCGCCGCGCCCACCCGTCGTCGGTGGGCCCTCCCAAGGGCCACCTCGAGTCGACGACAGACCAAAGGGCTATCCCCCCATTATAGCGGAGCGGATACCCAATTGGGTGCAGCACTTTGAGGAGCTGCACTCCCGACTGGGCCATGCACCCAACGCGCGGCCCTATGGTAGGGGGATTCGATTCCTCCCTCAAACCGTGGAAGAGTTTAGGGTGGTCCAACGCTACCTGACCGCCCTATCGGAGATAGAACCGGACCTATCCTGGTTCTGTTTTTCCCCAAGGGAGACCCGCCCTGTCAAAGTGGCAGTGCGTGGGCTCCCGGGGGACACGAACCCGGAAAGGGTCATAAGGGCGTTCAGGGACTTGGGCTTCCCGGCTCGCTCCGCGAACCACATCCCACCAAAAATGGGGCGGCCCGGGTGCGTGTTTCAGGTGCAGCTGGAGCACATGGAAAAGGAGCAGCTCGCGAGCCTCTACAGGGTAAGCGAGTTACTTTATATGCCGGGGGTGGTTGTGGAGGCATGGACAATCCGAGGCGGCTTGGCGCAATGCCACAGGTGCCAAGGATTCGGACATTCCTCGCATAATTGCTTCCGGCGTTCCAGGTGTGTCCGGTGTGCCGAGGGACACGCATCACGGGACTGTCCCCTTCCAAGAGACGCTCCGGGTAAGTGCGCTAACTGCCAGGGGCCGCACAACGCGAATGATAGGCGATGTGCGTTCCTAAGGAGGGTGGCGCGCGCCCGGAACGTCCCTCTCAGACCACCCGCTCCCGTTCACCGACCAGCACGGAGGAACGCTCCTGTCCCTCAGGACCCCCCTGCCAGAGGACGAGCGCCCACCGCAGCTATAATGGGACACCGAGTGCGGCAAGTGGAGGAGCATGCGGAAACGGCTGGTGCATCTCTGATGGCTCCCGCCAATGCTCCCCCCCTGGAGCGGCGTCGCCGCACACGGAGGGGGAACAAACGGCGCAAGGCGTTTCGACGTCGTCAACAGTTGCGGGCCGACCAGCAGGTACCCCTTGCCGAGTCGACGCCGCACCACATAGAGCCACAGTCCACCACAGAGACGCAGGTAGCCGTGGAGGCGGCCCCCACACCGGCGGCTGTCCCGGGACCTACGCGGACCCAACAGTCCGCGGTGGCCCCGGCACAGCGGCAGGTTCAAGCCGCTCCGAGACCCGTCCAAGCCCAACACCCGGCCCCGGCTGTCGTCGTGGAGGGCACATACCGCAGGAGGCAGCAGAGGCGGCAGAGGAGCGAGGTTTCCCAACCTACCCCCCAACCCGCCCAACAAATCCCATCTACCTCCCAACCCGTCCAACATCCCACACCTACCCCCATTCCTGTTACAATGACCGACGCGCGGCCCTTTCGGGCCCTCGGGCTGGACACGCCCGCAGATGTGTTCATCACAGCCGTCACGGCAATCTGCGAGGCGGTGGCCCGGTACCCGGAGCTTGTTACGGTCGTGCGTGGGATCATGTCCGACCTCCTCGGGATCCAGTGCGGCATCCCTGAGGGTGCTGTACTGGAACCCGGGAGGGATTAAACCCCATCTGGCCGCACTGCGGGGTCTCGTACGGGAGCAGGACATTCAAGTCGTGCTCTTGGGCGAGACCAAGCTGCGTCCAGACCTCGCCCTCAAGCTGCCTAATTTCCATGTGTATAGACGCGACGAGACTTCGCCCGCAGGGATGCCCTTTAGAGGTACCGCGGTGGCGGTTCGTCATGACGTCATACACGAGGAATTGTCACACCCGTCCTTCACTCATACGCGCTCCATAGGAGTCGCGCTGAGTATGGCGGGTAAGGACCTGCGTCTCTTCGCGGCGTACCGCCCACCAGGTCCCCTATTTGACCCGCAGGACATTGCCAACATCATGGACGGTGGCGCGCCGACCTTGGTGGCTGGTGACCTCAACGCAAAACATCTTGCGTGGGGTTCTAGAGTCATCAGCCCCGCGGGACGGCAGCTGTACGAAGACGCCGAGGTTAAAGGGTATGAGGTACAGGGGCCCGAGGCTCCCACCCATATCCCCTCGGACGAGTCCCACCGACCCGATGTCCTGGACATAGTACTCCACAAGGATCTACCGTGCCCGGTCCATGTGGAGGTGCTGTATGACCTAGACACACAGCACCTGCCCATCCTAGTCGTGCTTGGCTTGGGTGCGGCGTGTGTGGAGCCTCCCAGGTCGCGCAACAAGACGGACTGGGATACCTATAAAGACCATCTGTTTCAGATTAAATTCAGCGGCCCGCTCTCCTCACCGGAGGGAATCGAGGCCGCGGCCGAGGTACTTAAAACCTCTATTAAGGACGCCCTAGCGGCCTCGACCACCCAGATACCTGTGGAGGCGGGCCGATACAATACGGTTCTCCCAGTTCGTCTGAGCGAGATGCTCGCTAAAAAGCGTAAGTTGCGTGAGCTGTGGGCGCGCACCCGTTGCCCCCGGGTCAAGCGCGAACTAAATGCGTTGGCGGAGCGGCTGTCTGGGGAGATGGCGGAGCAGAGGGGGTCTGCCTGGGAGATGCGAATCGACCAGGCGGGCGAGTCGCAGACCTCACTTCACCATCTAAACAGACAGCTGACCAGAGCCAAGGTCCCCGTCGCCCCACTCCTCGATGGGGAGGGAAGACGGGTCCACGCAGCTAAGGACCGCGCGGAGATGTTTGCGGAGTGTATGGAAGAGCAGTTCTCTCCCCATCCGGCCGCACCGTCTGTCTCCGCGCATCACGAGCAGGTAGAGCGTAGAGTAAGGGAATTCCTAAGTGGTCCGACACCGACTCCTGAAGGGATCGAGTTTATCTCTCCCACCGAGGTAAGGAAGGCGGCTTTACGGCTGCCCAGTCGTAAGGCTCCAGGCCACGACGGGATCCCGAACACGGCGCTAAGCATGCTGCCCAGGGGGGCACTGGTCGCTATGACCAGAGTCTTCAATGGCATCCTGCGCACCGGCCACTTCCCGACCACCTGGAAGACAGGGAAGGTAATCGTCCTCCCGAAACCGGGGAAAGACCGCCGTCTCCCGGGTAACTACCGCCCCATAACGTTGTTGTCTAACACAGCAAAGCTGTTCGAGAGGCTGGCGCTGAAGCGACTGCGACCGCACCTTAATATAAGGGAGGAGCAGTTCGGCTTCCGCGCCGGTCACTCGACAACGCTACAGCTGACGCGGGTACTCCACCACCTGGCATCCGAGCTCAATTACGGGCGTCACGCGGTCGGCGTCTTTCTCGACATAGAGAAGGCGTTCGACCGTGTGTGGCACGCTGGGCTCGTGTACAGGATGATGGAGACTTCCGCGCCGGTGATGCTGGTTAGATTGATAGCATCGTTTTTACGGGAGCGGCAGTTCTATATTTCGGTAGAGGGCGAAGCCTCAGACCCTAGGCCCATTCGTGCCGGAGTGCCGCAGGGCAGCTGTCTCTCGCCGTGGCTCTACGCGTTCTACACCAACGACGTTCCCACTCTCCATGGTCACCTGGAAGACTGGGAACGGGACGTCATGCTCGCGTTGTACGCAGACGACAGTGCGTACTTCGCGTCATCCCGCCGAGCTGAGCTAGCTGCTAAGAAGATGCAGCGGCTACTCGACCTACTACCTATGTGGCTGGATAAGTGGCGCATAGCTGTCAATGTCGGTAAGACAGTTGCAATACTATTCAGTCGCAAGCGTATCATGCCAGCGCCGCTGAGACTCCGCGGGACGGAGATAGCTTGGCAGCCCTCAGTTAAGTACCTAGGATGTAACATTGATCGCTCGTTGCGTATGATCCCGCAGGTGGAACAATCGATCCACCAGGCCCGAGTGGCCCGAGCGATGCTCCGACCAGTGTTAACATCCAGGTTACCTATTAGGACGAAACTAGGTGTCTACAAGACCTATATTCGTTCCCGTCTCACTTACGCGTCGCCGGCATGGTACGCGTTGGTGTCTAGGTCGAACCGCCAGCGTCTTCAAGCACAGCAGAACCTGGCCCTACGTGCGATCGTGGGAGCCGGTCGCTATGTCAGGAACGACGTGGTGGAGCGCGACCTTAATATGCAGCCACTGCAGGAGTTTGTGGTCCGTCTCGCTCGTTCAATGTATGAGCGGGCGGAGGCCGGACCACATGAACACCTAAAGGGGTTCGCGCCCCTACACGATCGTCCACCTGAGGGGCGACCGCTCCCGCGGGAGCTCCTGGGACTGGACACCTCCGACCACCAGGAGGGTAGTGGCTCATAGTTCGGAGGTAGACCGAAGTTATGACCGCACCACCCACTAAACAGTGGGGATGGTATTACATTAATACCGCTTCTCAACATTGCAATATTTTAATTAATATTGCATTGTTGGGATGCGATATTATTGTACCAAGGGGTACAACCCCCCCTTGAGAACTGCCCGGGTAAAGAGGAGACCCTCGAGACCCGAATAATCCTTTTCCCCCCCCCCTATACCGCTGACAAAGCCGTCGTATATGTGGCTAGGTAGGGTTAAGAAGTCCCCCGTAACGTAAAAAACGTAACTGCGAACTGGGATAAGTTCACTAATTTAATACCTGCAATTAAGTTCAGCGGCGCGCTCTCCTCCGTAGAGGGGGTCGAAGCCGCATCCGAGGTAATACAAACCTCTATTAAATCAGCCTTGGCGGCTTCGACCACACAGCACCCTGTGGAGGCGCGCCGCTATAATACACCGATCCCAGTCCGTCTTAGCGACATGCTCGCTAAGAAACGCAGGCTGCGCGAGCTCTGGGCGCGAACACGGTGCCCCCGGGTCAAGCGCGAGTTAAACGCTTTGGCGGAGCGGTTGTCTGCTGAGATGGCGGAGTTGCGAGGGACCACCTGGGAGACGAGAGTCGACCAGGCTGGTGAGTCGCAAACGTCGCTCCATCATCTGAGCAGACAGCTGACCCGATCCAAGTTACCAACCTCCCCCCTCCTAGATGGCGAGGGGAGGAGGGTAACTTCAGCGAAGGACCGCGCGGAGATCCTTGCCGAGTACATGGAAGAGCAATTCTCGCCTCATCCAGCAGCACCGTCTGTCTCCGACCACCACGAGCACGTGGAGCGCAGAGTAGGGGAGTTCCTTAGTGGCCCGACACCGGCACTCGAAGGGATAGAGTTTATCTCTCCCACGGAGGTAAGGAAGGCGGTCATGCGTCTACCCAGGCGCAAGGCTCCAGGTCACGATGGAATCCCCAACGCGGCGCTAAGCATGCTCCCGAGGAGGGCCTTGGTCGCAGTGACTAGGCTCTTCAATGGGATCCTGCGCACAGGTCACTTCCCGACCATCTGGAAGTTAGGGAAGGTAATTGTACTCCCGAAACCGGGGAAAGACCGCCGTCTCCCGGGCAACTACCGCCCCATAACGTTGCTATCGACCACAGCAAAGCTGTTTGAGAAGCTAGCGTTGAAGCGAATGCACCCCTTCCTTAATATAAGGGAGGAGCAGTTCGGCTTCCGCGCTGGCCACTCAACGACGCTACAGCTGACGCGAGTACTCCATCATCTAGCATACGAGCTCAATTACGGGCGTCATACGGTCGGCGTCTTTCTCGATATAGAGAAGGCGTTCGATCGTGTGTGGCACGCGGGGCTCGTATTCAAAATGATGGAGCTGCACGCGCCGGTGACGCTGGTACGGTTAATAGCTTCGTTTTTAAGTGAGCGGCAGTTCTATATTTCGGTTGAGGGCATAGCCTCAGACCCTAGACCCATACGTGCAGGAGTCCCGCAGGGAAGCTGCCTCTCGCCGTGGCTCTACGCGCTCTACACTAACGACATTCCCACCCTTCACGGTCACCTGGAGGACTGGGAACGTGACGTTACGCTCGCGTTGTTCGCAGACGACAGTGCGTACTTCGCGTCAGCCCGTCGAGCTGACATTGCTGCCAGGAGGATGCAGCGGTTACTCGACCTGTTACCTGTGTGGCTGGATAAGTGGCGCATGGCTGTCAATGTCGGTAAGACAGTCGCAATACTTTTCAGCCGCAAGCGTATCATGCCCGCGCCGCTACGGATCCGTGACACGGATGTAGCTTGGCAGACAACAGTTAAGTACCTAGGATGTAGTATCGATCGCTCGCTGCATATGATCCCGCAGGTGGAGGAATCCCTCCGCCAGGCCAGAACGGCCCGAGCGATGCTCCGACCGGTACTACATTCTAGGCTACCATTAAGAACGAAGCTGATGGTCTACAAGACCTACATTCGTTCACGACTTACCTACGCGGCGCCGGCATGGTACGCGTTGGTATCAAGGTCGAACCGCCAGCGTCTCCAGGTGCAGCAGAACCTAGCCTTGCGAGTAATCGTAGGGGCTGGTCGCTACGTCAGGAACGACGTGTTGCGGCGCGACCTCAAGATCGAGACGGTCGAGGAGTTTGTGGTCCGCCTAGCTCGTTCAATGTATGAGCGGGCGGAGGCTGGACCACATATACACCTAAAGGGGTTCGCGCCTCTTCACGATCGACCACCTGGGGGGCGGCCGCTCCCGCGGGAGCTCCCTGGCTTGGCGACCTCCGACCATCAGGAGGACGACCGTCGGCTCGAAAGCGACGCCCAAGTACACCGCACCACCCACTAAACAGTGGGGATGGTAAATATCCTTTACACTTGTATATAAAATTATAATGTTTTTATTAACATTTTAATATTATATATAAATGTTAAAGATCCGGGAGGTATTCGACTTCCTTGAGAATTGCCCGGGTAAAGAGGGTACCCCTCGAGGCCCGAAATTCCCTACCCACCGCCCTTATGTTGACATTGCCTTAGCATATGAGAGACCCGGAGGGTATGACGTCCCACGTAACGTAACCTGCGAACATGGCCTCCAGAGAGAAGCAATACGAAGAAGAAAAAGAAGAAAGAAGACTCTGAAGAAGAAAGAAGACTCAAGACACTGAAGACTGGAAACTCTGCAGGACGGAAGGACCTTCTGCAGCAGGAAGAAAGAAGATTCTCCGCGACAGAAGAGCGAAGAATATTAGGGCTAGGCAAGGGGGATTAGGGCTAGGCTTTGGCTGGTCCATTAAGGCTTAGACAAAAAACGTCATTCTTGTTTCTTTTGAAAACGTCTCCTCCCCCCTCACCTACCCCCCGCACCCTCTACATCGACGCGGCAAGAGAACGACGCAACTCCCCGACGCGAAATACACACACGAGCGGGCTTCCGGCGCCGGACGAGCGAAAGTCCGTCCGTATCTACATCACGCCCGCCCCCCCCCTCCGTCGCGGTAAGAGCCGTCGGTGAGGACTCGCTTTAGCCGACGGACGCGCCTGCGCACTCACGACACGCACGTGGGGCGCACGGCACGCACGCCCCGCGACAATAATTATGTTATTGCTTAGTTTTTCCTATGATTTCGTGATATAGACAATATACGCCAAATTTAATTATTCTCTCTTCTGTTTCATTTGTTAATTTATTTCTAGTAAATGAACCTGTACGTTAAATTTTGCTACCAAATACCACTTCAAGTAATGACTAGTTTCATAATCAATAATCTGAAAATCTAAAAATCAAGGAAAAACTTACCAAAGTATGAAATGTGTCATTCAGCAGCCGTATTTTCTCGAAAGGCACATTTGAAATGAGGGCTACATTTTCTAAGCCGTTTTTCGATACTAAACGCTTGGGAAAGTCTCCGTACGCTGTTCGAAATCTTTGGGCTGGCTCTGGTCTATAGCTGCAACAGGATTTTTTTTTTATCTGACTGAAGTAGCAAACGAGCATAGTAGTAGTAGTAAAATTATAAAATTCTCATATTTTTAAACCATTTTCATAGTAGTCCACCTGATGGTAAGTGGTCACTGCCGCCCATGGACTTCTGTAATCAACTACATACAGAACAAGGGTTTCATCTGAAGTCAATCACAGATGCGCTGCTACTACCAAGGACTACGATGGTCACCTCATGTGAAAGTGTGCCGGCAACCACACTCTTCTATCGAAACGCAAGAAATGCTTCACGCTAGAAATAGGTGTGGCTGTGGTACTTCCCCAGTCGAACTACACTGGTTCTACCACCTGCAATTAATGAAAATATCGTATAACCAATTTGCCCTACGCTAAAACACAGGGTAAATCTAAAATCCTCCAAAAATCTGTCAATTTTTGATATATACTATCAAATAAAATTTTAAAGTTTTCAATGGAAAATATCCTTACTGTCTAAACTTTGTTTTAGAAGATCTTGCATCACCTTTTCTATAACTTCAATTTCAAAAATATCATTAATGTTTTCTGGCATTTAAAGATATTCGTTTTCCAGACTTATGAAATCCGTCTACATTACATTGTCGTCTATTATAATTACTATTATTCTTTGTGTTTAATTGAGTTTAAGAAACACTTGCTGAAAGTTGCTGAAATTATTCTTGTTAAACCTTTACTCAACATTAGTTACATAAATTTTAGGTAAATCTTGATATTTTAGGTATTCTTAATTTTAAGGTGGTAGAACCAGTGTAGTTCGACCGAGAAAGTACCACCGCCACACCTATTTTTAGCGTGAAGCATTTCTTGCGTTTCGTTGGAAGGGTGTGGGTGCCGGCACACTTCACATGAGGGGACCATCATAGTCCTCGGAAGTAGCAACGCATCTATGATTGACTTCAGATGGAACCCATGTTCTCTATGAAGTTGATTACACATGTCCATGGGCGGCAGTAGCCACTTACCACCAGGAGGACTGCATGTTCGTTTGCTACTTCGGTCAGTTAAAAAAATATATAAAACGAATAAATTTTCCAGAAATATATTTGTTTCAAGAAACCAAACGATCTTTGTAAGTGCAATAAGTACATATTTCCGGATAGTGCGCGTCAACGAGAGAGAATTCTATTTGCTCACATCTCAGTGCTATCTGCGATCAAATAACGCTCATGACAATGAAGCTTATAGTACATGTTTTTTAAAACCATTAATCTCACAAAAAATATTGTATATAATTTTATACCATATTTTTATCAGACAGATCTGATGATAGGTGCTCGCTTACGCCCACAGACATGCTGTTACCAACCAACAAGTAGCTTGCTTGGGGACACTACTGTTGAACTCATGACCACATTAGTTAGAAACATTATGCATCTATATTATAATTGTATTTAAATTGATCGTGTCATGTGATTACAAATAACATAAATCAGTAGAAGTCACAATATAAATGATTATAGAAATAAATATTATAAATGCATATATTTAATTTTTATGTAATGTAATAGATGAATAGTAATATTTCCATAACCATGATTTTTTTGAAAGGACATCAGTTAGACCAAAATTACCTACGTAGTTATAAATTTAATCAAATTTGTCTATATCTACGTAATGATGGCACTTTAGTTTCAAGTGGGCTATGTGTTCTAATTACTAAAGAACGATAATGAGTTGATACTGAAACTAAATCGCACTTTGGATGGTTTGCAACATTAACTATTTCCTTGACTAATTGTCTGGTCATTTTTACTTGTTATTGAACTCGATGATTTTAAATAAAAACATGCTGTATGGTATCGGTCTTAAAGATCACCGCCCTCTCTCTTCTCGATTGTTGTAGGAGACGAGCATGCATCTTGTTGTGACATAAACAATCACTACAGACATAAACACAAACCAGACGCAGTAATTATTAACTAGGTCTCCCATTATTGCAGACCTATGTTCAACACATTCAGTGTCCCACTCATATGTGTTATGGATGAAAAGAATTAAAAACGATTATATTAATATTTAGATTTAAATCCAAAATCATGTTAATAACTCGAGATTCTAACCTAATCGGGTCTGGAACGGTATGCGTGACAAAGCAAATCAGTGTCTACTAAGCAATGGCAACCGTTTTAAAGGATATTATAACAGCTATTTATATTGACATAATAATATTATAATATATATTGCCTATTTATAACAATTAAAGTAAGAGAAATTTAATACATAAGGCGGTTCTGTCCCTAAAAGCGATTACTTTCAGATAACCTTACAGTGTGAAGTTTAGGTAACAATAAAAACTTTTTAACAAAAAATATCTACTTCTGAAGTCGGCGCTCAACATATTTCGCTAGATGACGGTGATGAAACAATATCTTATAAGTGCGCCGACTTCACAACTATGTACTAAGTACTGAGTATGTTCTAAACCAAAATTATTTTAAATATTTTTTGTTTTTTTGTGACATGGAAGTCGGTAGATATTTTTTGTTAAAAAGTTTTTATTTCACGCTTTTTAGTAAGTATATAGTGATATTTTTATTCAAATAA
The DNA here is from genome assembly GCA_949699795.1 of Spicauda simplicius. Classification (NCBI taxonomy): domain Eukaryota; kingdom Metazoa; phylum Arthropoda; class Insecta; order Lepidoptera; family Hesperiidae; genus Spicauda; species Spicauda simplicius. The sequence continues at coordinate 799,937 of OX453078.1, read as the reverse complement.
AGTCTTGAAGTTTGCTTCGTGTATCCACATATGCACATTAATTAAACATATAAGGTACTATTTTAAAGGTAACTGCTGTAAATATTTTAAGAATTCCCTCAACTGTGTATGGTCTCCATAATCAGACCTGTAATCACATTTAAAACCCATATAGGTGCAAAGTTCTCATCAATATAAATGGATTCAGCCCAAACACAATGTAGCTACTGTAAACCGTTGAAGAGTTCCTTAACTGTCCTTCGTCTTCATCATCAGACCAGATAACTGTAACGTTTCTATCAATACAAATGAAACAAGCTCAAACACAAGGTAATTGCTGTAAATTGTTGAGGAGTTATCTCGACTGTCTTTCGGCTCCATCATCAGATCGATCACCTTCATTATGTTTTAGTACTTTAAATTGTTTAATAGAAAAATTATTAAACGCACTAGTCACCCCTACGATTTTCGAAAGTTCCCCTCGATTTCTCTAGAATGACATCATCAGATCCTGGTTTCCTTATCATGGTGGTGGTTAAAAAGAATCTTCCGAATCGGTTCACAAACGAGGAAGTTATCCGTGAACAAACATAAAAACATATATATATATATATATATATATATATATATATATATATATATATATATATATATATATATACGGTCGAATTGAGAAACCTCCTCCTTTTTGAAGTCGGTTAAAAATATACAAGTGAGGTGCAATGAGTCAGGTTTAAAAGTAGATGAAAAGTAAAGGAATAAACGAAAGAAATAGAACTTAGGAATTTTGCATTAAACCGAGGTATTGAGCTAACAACCTGATAACAAACTTAATAGTTAAAACCGCTGGATTAAACCCAGACATCTTAACGGCACGCTTATCAAGAATTTGCCTTAACCTTGTCCTTTCAAAAGATATTATAATAAGGCTTTCTACATACTCATATTACAAGTACATAAAGATTCATGTTATGCATAATTTATTTCATCTGCGGTCACCGACATGCATCTCATGCGCGTTGACTATTATTAAACTCCCATTTAGAGGGCGTCCATTATTTATATAAGGTGATTTTGACAATTTCGACACCCTCTTGCCCCTTGCTGACATGTACTGAGATTTGTTTCGACTTTAAGTGGGAGGCTTTTGCTAATCGCACCATTTAATCCAGTTTTCTGGACACTTTACAGAGATATAATGAAATTCGTCTCACTTTTTATACTAGGCGGCCATCTTAGTCCAAAGAAGTAGCACCGCACCTGTGATTGCCTTTTGATAGAACCCAGACATACATCCATCCATACAGATGTCCATAGCTGTTGGATAGATGGGTGTACTAATTTTATCAAACTATAGCTACCATACTTACTTATTCTCCTTATAATGTATGCTGTTCGTATAAATAGGTTTCTTTAAAGCGCTTTTCAGTGGTGACATGTTGTTGTCCTTCTTTTGTTTTATTTCTTTCTTAATATCCAAGCTCGTGTTGCTTTGTGTTATAATTATTTTGGGCAACGTTTGCGATAATTTGCGAAGTCTTTCTGACCTTATTTCGCCTGGCATTGAATTCAGGCTTTCATTCGATTTTAATTCGTTCACATAATCAATTTTATCTACTTTCGGATTTTCGTTTATTTCAAATTCGGTTTTAATTTCTTCTTCTGTATATTCGTTGTTTATTAGTTTATTTTCTTCAATGCTTTCGTAATCGTCGCCATCATCATTATTATCAAATTTTCCTGTATCATCAACTAATGGATTATCATCATCATTCAATTTATTGAGTCTAGTCGTCATTAGATAATCGAGACACTCATCATAAAGTTGGTTAATCTGTTCGAATTCAGCATTGTTATGTTTAATATCTCCGGCCATTATGAAAAAATTGTTATATTAAATTGATTGTATAGATGTTTAAAGCTCATCAATCATTTTTCTGGTGATTAATAGCTTATTCTATTAGCAAAATGGCTTCTCGAAGCAACTGAAAATACAATTATAACATTACTATTTATACCTTTTTAAGGTGCCTTATTATCAATGAGATACTGACAAATAAGTAACACATAATATTAATTAAAATATAATTTTAACTTTAAAAATAACACCGAATTTTGTATTTTTTATATTTTTTTTCAACTTAATTTGAGCTTACTTTACTATATTAAATAAACAACTTAACAAAGTATTTCTTGAAATAATTAACAAATTTATTAAATGGCTTATTTATTTATAAAACGTAAGGTAATTACTCGTAAGTTAAATAATAAGGATAATTTAAATGAATAATTTCAAACCTTAAATGGGGATAAATCCAAATAATGAAACCACACACCACTATTATAATTATAATTAAACAATCTATTTAAACACACGAGGAAAATGTCAAAAAACCACAATAAATAATTAAATTCTTTCACCACTACTCAATTTTTTTGTTTAACACCTTAACAAACATAATAATTTTCAGCAACAATTTTCACGAACACACTAATGTTTCAATTAAAATTTTCTCGGCGCAGATCCTGTTATCAGATCGTTATCAGCGCTATCACTAATTGTGACTGACGACGAGTGTCATCTCAGCCGACCTTGCGGCGCAGCGCTATTCCGCTGGAAGAAGACAATTTTCGTGCACTCTAATTTATGTGATAAAAAATGAGTTTACGCAACATATATTCTTCGAAGTATTCGTGAAAATTTCGTGGCATGCATACTACTAATAAAATGTAAATTGTTTGGGGGAAACGAACGAGAGACAAAGATTACGCTCGTTCTGCGCTCTCGCTTGCACTTGAGGCGACCATCGTAGTCCTGCGGAGTAGCAACGCGTCTGTGATTGACTTCAGATTGTACCCATGTTCTATAGGAAGTTTATTACAGATGTCCATGGGCGGCAGTGACCACTTACCATCATGTGGACTGCATGCTCGTTTGCATTTCAGACAGATAAAAAAAAAAACACATATATGTAGTTTATCACCTGGATTAACACATGTGACTCATTACCATAGTAAACGGAATCATAGCGAGCAGAGCCACGGAAATAACATAGTAAAAACTTAAAAAAAAAACATAAAACAGTTTTTACACTCATAGCCCCACAGTAGGATTTTCTCCAGTGTCGTGGGTGCCATGGACACACACAAAGACGAATACACAAACACCCAGACCTAGAACAGAACAGAATCTAAACTCATCATTCAGATACCTGTCTGGCCGGTAATCGAACCCGAACCCACGGTCAGTCCGGTAACCGCTGCGCCACGCGGATCGTCAAGTAATATTATTATGACAAGAAATAATATTTTGCGGAATAACCCTCGTCAAACAATGTTTAGTGTATGAAATCCACGTTAACGGACGTACACTAAGTGCGGCATCACTCGTGGCTTTTCACATTCTGTTTGGACAATACTTTACTGTTACTTGGATGAGATTGTCATTGGTATTGAAATTTGCATTGTAGCAAACTAACGTACATTGAGAATATTTTAAGTAATACAATACGAAATATTTCCATAGTTGTAGTGAAGTTTGTTAAATGGCAAAGTTTTTTTTTTATATGATGACTAACTTTTTTTATATGTTACGCCTAAAAGTCAAAAATCTAAATTTATGTGTTCTTATAATAAACATAAAAACCTTCCTCTTGAATCACTCTATCTATTTAAAAAACTGCATTAAAATCCGTAGCGTAGTTTTAAAGATCTAACCATACATAGAGACAGACAGCGAGAAGCGACTTTGTTTTGACGAGCCGCGTGGCGGAGCGGTTTCCATACCGGTCGGACACGCAGTGGGTTCCGGGTTCGAATCCCGGGCAGACAGGCCTTTGAGTGATGAATTTATATTCTTTTTCTGGGTCATTGTGTGTGTCCATGGCATCCACGATACAGAGAAAAATCATAATGTATACACTATATATCGGGCTAGTGTAGAAAGCGGTTACTTGATGGTAAGTAACAACTGCTGGGCTTTAACATCTGTAAGTAACTTAATACAGAACAAAGATTCTATCTTAGGCCAAAACCACACGATGCGGTAACGGTGCGGTGCGGCGGCGGCGCAACGCGTCGTATGACATGGTATAGTAATTTGTATATAGAATGACATTGCGACACCGCTCCTGCGCCGCACCGCACCGTTACCGTATCGTGTGGTCGCGCTCTTAGCTTCACCAATAGTGCTCCTATTGTGATCGGAAATCTTAAGTCAATCGCAGATATATGATTTTAGACTAGTAATATCGCGGAATTGATACATTATAATACTTAACGGGTACTCACGTTATTCGGTTTATGAATTCTTATAGAATTCTTTTTGCCGATATTTCCATCCAGTTGCATGGATCGTGGTCACGGCCAAACTGCGGTAGCGGGGAGAAACCGTTGACTAGCAGTAGTGGTAAATTAACCTATCTACCCTACGTCTAGTTCCTCTTTTTTTAGGTTCTATATCACGACACACAACACTAACTGTATCCTTACGCACCACACTTTGCACTATTTGCGATTTACATAAAATATATCATAAACCGCATATCGTGAGTACCCGTTAAGTATTATAATTAATCACAGATATGTTACTACTCCCGAGGATTTTGATGGTCATGAAAATAGAATCGTGTGGCGTTGGTAACTTCCCGGTCGAACCATATGTATCAAAGCAATAGACAAAAGAATATGTATAGTGTTTGTTACATCTTTTTTTTTTGTTTTCGAAGGGGAAACTTTCAAAAAGTACTCGACGTCGTGGGAGCGACGCGGGTTATGTGGGTGTCTTACCGCACTAAAACCCCCCCGGTGGCCGACCTCGACACTGCGAAGAGGACTCCTTGAACTCCAATTGACCGCCGCCGGTGTCCTCAGCGCGTGCTCCATCGGGCTCTTCCCTGGTGGGCGTGAACTGCTCACCGCACCTTCTGGTTTTTACGGCAGCATGCAACCACACATGCCGCCGTTCTTCTCGGGGTCGTTTGGCCGGACGGTTCGAGCTCCCACTCTTCCCGCCCGAAACCCCGGAAGCCCCTTTTAGTCGCCTCTTACGACAGGCAGAGGGTACCGTAGTCCTATTCTGGTCCCGGAACTACAGGGATAAGTATTTGTTACATCTAGAAATTAAAACGAAAACTTTTATAATTAGACATCTTTTAATACATACATTTTAAAATACATAATACACGATATTTAATGGTGTTTACACACAAATATGTATACATATAACAATAAGAATTATGGCTAACATAATGTGTAAACTTTATAACTAACGTATTAAACTTTATGATTTTTATGAAACGTCAAAGTGTAGGTACCTATATAGTTTATGCTCATAGTTTGAATGAAAACAATAAATTACAGGAAAATACGTACAGAATCTGGTAAAATATGTAACGCTATTGTACCAACTGTGGCATTTGTTTTTAGCAAGATTAACTATTTTTAAGTGTTTAGAATAAAAATAGAATATTAAATACGAGAGATGCACCGAATATTTGGTTGTTACTCAGTATTCGGCGTGTTCGGCAACTTTTTCACTATTCGTATTCGGCCGAATTATTCAGTTTTAGTGCCAAATATGTTCGGTTCAAGTTTTTTTCTATTTTCTTGGCTATACGTCACGGTATAGAACAAAACGACAAAACTTCTTACGTAAGATTTATGTTATAAGTCAAAGAAATCCTATAAGGTATGTTGAATAAAGCTAATAATATAAAGCAATTAAACTTCAAATCAACATTTTCTTATATGAACATTAATTTTTAAACCTCAAAAAAACATGTTTTGTTTTTATGCACACACGTTCACAGTTGTTTCTTAATGGGAAACGGTAAACCGAATAATTCAGCCGAATATCCGGTTCAGTAAAAATGAAGCCAAATAGTATTCGGTTATTCGGTGAAACCACTATTCGGCACATCTCTACTAAACACCCTCCGACAATACTTAAGTTTCTTGTACAGTCGCCATCCTGTATGTAGGTGCTAGGGATGTACGAATGTAACTATTAGAACATTCTCGAATACGAATGTTTTTCCAGTTTTTGGTGTAGAGGCCGGAAAATCTGAAAAAGATTTGTCAACATTTTTTTCGTCGACAAACTTCTTATTCATTGGATTTTGGCAACCTTTTTTGCAAAGCACTGCAATTCAACATTCGCAAAACAATCGCATAATTCTTGCGAATGCGAATCTAAAAACATGCAAATATTCCCAAATACGAATACGAATATTCGTTTCATCACAAATGATAAAAACAACAAACATTACTTGTATTTTTCTACTATAAAATTATCTTGTGTATTTTTCCGTAACTAACCGTCAAAATTGTTATTTTCTCGCCCAATCATACTGTTATTTCCGTTTAATAAAATTATTCTGTGAAATATAGTTCTTTATTGAATAAAAACAGGATGCGTTGCTAGTTGAGATAAATTGTAACTATTTACCTAGTTCCGGCTATCATTTTATTATCTGTTACCTATTCGATTATACGTAATTATTATATATTTATTTTTAAGCCGTTGTATAGCTTTTATCGCGGGCTTTGAGTACGGCAACCGAATCAAGAAATTCCGTAACGAAAAAACCTAACACCTCCCACTCCGCCTACTAGGTAACGCGGCCGAGCGTTCTCTTAACGAGTATGTATATTATTATGGAAGCTCGCACGGATCGAGACGAGCTGCTCGGAAATCGGACGAATATGTAAGCAGCTGTTTATGAAAAAGTATATAGTATCAAAGAAAAAACTTGAATTAATATCAAAGAAAAGAAATACGCCATAAATTATATAAATAATTATAATTGATAAGTTGATAAAAAAATGCTATGCAATAGCCTTACCGCCGCAGTCCCTGAGTGCCGCACGTGCATTATTGCATCTATAATTATATACAAAAGGGCAGTATTCAGCGTTTCTGTATATCGGCCTGTAGAGAAAGGGAGACGAACGTGATAATTTCAGGTAAGACTAATCTAATCAGGGGTTAATTACAATAGTCCATGAGCGGCAGTGAACATCAGGTAGACTGCTATTCGTTTGCTGCTTCAAACATAAAAAATGGAATTCGTGTGCCTGTTCAGCAAATAATAACAATTGAAAATTAAAAAAAAATTGTTATCGCCATCATTTTTATTATTTTTAGGTGACTTTTAGAAGTACAAATAAAGCATAAATAAATAAATAAGATATGAAAACAATGTTACGGAACTATTTTTACTGTATTTGTACGTTACAATAGAGACTAACTAAATACACCTACGTTTAGGTAAGGATACATTTAATAACTAAATATTAGTTATAAGCTTGTAAGACAGAGAGAGTATTTCTTTATGTTGTTTAAAATATTTTTTATAATATATTTTGTATATTTTCATTTGTATTGTAAAAATGAACTAGATCAATTTCACATTCATTTAAATATTAATACATAATTTTCTATATTTGTAAAGTTTATTATTTTTAATTGTATTAGCAAATGTATAATCAAATAATACCTACAATCAACAACAATAAAAACACATTTTTGATAAATTTTAAGGTATTTTTTACTTAGGTGATTATTTGATGTATAATAACAAAGGATATTTTATATGATGTAATATTTTTAATAAATACTCTTAAATAAACTTCAACGTATACAGAAGATGACAACGAAATTAATTATCTATAGGTTATACAATTATACAATAAATAATTTATTATACGATGTATATTTTTATATTTTTTTCTTAATTTCTAACAATCTACATGGACATCAGTTTATATGATCAGTAACAAAACAACATTGTTAATTTTTAATATATTTATAATTTTGATGTTTAAGCTACATTGATCGATTCTTTAACCATATATGTAGCAATGAGTCGCTACTGTGTAATACTATAGTGATCTTACACAGTGATTAATTGTTAAAAATAGAAATCTTTGTGATTCTTTTTTTATCTGACTGAAGTAGCAAACGAGCATGCAGTCCACCTGATAGTAAGTGGTCACTGCCAGAACATGGGTTTTACCTGAAGTCAATCACAGATGCGTTGCTAATCCCGAGGACTATGGTGGTCGCCTCAAGTAAAGTGTACCGGCATCCACACCCTTCTATCGAAGCGCAAGAAATGCTTCACGCTAGAAATAGGTGTGGCGGTGGTACTTCCCCGGTCACTGGTTCTACCACTTACGAACTACACTGGTTCTAGCATTTTGAACTATTGATTCGTCTCTAGAAACACCTGCGCACCAATATTTTGCCCAATAACAAAGATGTTATGTTCTGATCTGCAAAGTGTGATGAAAGAGACATAAAGGTGTTCCAAATTAGTCTTCAGTTGTAGTAACGCTTCAGTGGCTAACCTCAGATAAGTTACTACAATCAACCCCTGAAAGATCAGTCAGGGGATGACTGTAGATTTTTAGGCGTGGTAGTGGTCACATAACTTCTGATGGACTCGTTTGCTACTTCTATGTAAAAAATATATTTTAAGTCAAACTTCAAATGTTTCTAATCTTATAATACTTAACGGATACTCACTATATGCGGTTTATAAATTCTTGTAGAATTCTTTTTGTCGATATTTCGATCCAGTTGCATGGATCGCATATAAGAATATCCAAATATCGAATATCGAATAATAAGATCGGATATACGATTTCATAAACCGCATATCGTGAGTACCTACGTTAAGTATTATAATGTATCAATTCCGCGATAATACTAGTCTAAAATCACATGTTCCATTTTATCAAATGTTTTATCAAATGTTGTTTTGTTACTAAAAACATGATACAACTAACTTTAAAATTATAATTTCTTAACAATATTCTACTAACATCTTAAATACATTTTAATTCCTAGTTTACGAAAACATTGTCATGTTATTTGTTTTCATTATTAGATGTATGAGCTTGCATATTGAATAAGATTTGATACAAATATATGTAACGTAATAGAATGATATGTAACGAGACAAATATATATTTAGCTGAAATCCGCAAGTGCCAGAAATATAGATAGATAGATAAAACATTTATTTCATTACTTAAGACACAACACAAAATAGATTTACAAAACATTGAACAAAAGTTAGTACAAAAACACGGAACAACAAAAAAAGAAAAAAGTATTAAAATTATTTATCTATAGAGATCTAATATATAGATAATCTTTAATTATGTATTTGTAGCATTTTTTTTAAAACCATGGGACCGCGAGTATCAAATGCCTATTTTTAGGCATGCAAGGAACAAAAAATCCAAAAAGTGGCACATTTTTTGGCCAACTAATTTCAGATATTTACCGAGGTAATGTCGCTAGCATTCCAGGACTCATCCTAGAGACAGTACATTTGGATGCTGCTTTTTACATTTGACTAGTTGATTGATTAGAAGTTAATGTAAAAAAAAAATATCAGTGTTTGTCCAACTATATTATACTTGCATTATGCATAAAAACATTCCTGTTTAAAAAAATGCATTAAAATCCGTACCCTAATTTTAAACATCTAAGGCCCTATATATAGGACCAGACAGCGAGAAGCGACTTTGTTTTATACCATCTAGTGATTTGGCAAATTGTTCTTTTAACAAATATGTTATTTTATATAATTGTAAAATTTAATGTTTATATCTTCTTATTTTCAAATAAATAAAAATACATTCATATTTCGTCCTTTACTTGTTAGATTTACTAATGTCATACCAAAAAGTGGTTTTCATGTAGTTGAACATTTTAGTCAGGTTTTAAAAACACTGGACTTTTACCAAAACACTTTGCCCATGTATCTAAATGTAATATATAAAGATTAGAGAATTTAAATACTCTCGCCTCACAATTTTTTTTTAAAGGGCAAAACTCAAATTATTCAGACTTAAAAGTTAGTAAAACCCTTTCATAAGTAAAAATTAAATAGGAAGGAGACAACCCAGAAATGTTTGATATGTTTGCGATAGTTTTTGTTTATAAAATAATTCATTAATCTGTTTATGTAATTTGAGTAGTATCATCATAATAAGTATCTTTAGTATTAGTGGCCACTAATTTTCTGCAGTTATGGAGTTTGAAGATATCATATCTCCATATATCAATGTTGTGTAATTATTTGTAATACATATGAACATCTAACTTAATTTATTAAAAACTTACTGATGTAAAACATTTTATAAGTATAATTTAATTTAATCTGACGACCCGCGTGGCGCAGCGGTTACCATACCGGTCTGGCGCGAAATGAGTCCCGAGTTCGATTCCCGGCCAGACAGATATCTGAATGATGACTCCTGTTCTGGGTCTGGGTGTTTGTGTATTCGTCTTGTGTATGTCCATGTTACCCACGAAACAGGAGAAAAACCTACTTTGGGGCTATGAGTGTAGAAAGCGTGTTTCGAAAGAAATAGATGTAGAAAGAAATTGGTTAATTTACAACATGTATATGCGTATTTTGGCCATTTAAAGGTGTAACGTAGTATTATTAGAACTCTCTCACAAGTCAAGGATTTGGTCTCTTTATTTTATGTATATAGTTTTCACAACTCCTTTGGCCTTCTTGATTTTCATATTTTTTATTTCATTTGTACATACAACTGTTTTTGTTGTAACTAAATAAACTTTTAAACCATAAAAATATGTATATGGAATTTCACAACCGCTTAATAAACTCTTGTACACAACCGGGGAACTAAAATCACGTAAATTAACTAACTACTATTTGTTTAATTACCTTTGTTTGCATTAGACACAAACATATGTATAATAGGCATTCATCAGTGCCTGATTAGCCACATAGCAAGAGTAGCAAATGCTACGGGCCCCGCGACCCGTAGCAGGTAAATAGCAGGTAAGCAGTAAATAGCAGGTAGGTGTTGACCTACCTGCTATTTATTTTTACTATGTTTGCTATCCTAAAAATCTTAAACTGAAAGAAGATATAGAAAATGTCATCTCTAAATTTTTCCAGATTGATTCCGGAAAAGTTTACTAGTAACTGTTTTGTTTTATTTAATAGCCTTAGTTAAGCAAACTATGGGCCTCCTGTCAGAATTTGCTCCGCGCTGGCTTAATTCGGCACTGGTATCCGTCATGATTTGAACACTCATTTGAAAAAATGTTGTAATTTTTCAAGATATGCTTCACAAATTATGCCAAATTAAACACACGCAGTTTTACTTCGTTCATTTGTTATTTGAGTACTCTTACGTATACCAATAACACTCTGTGGCAAAATGTATTATACATATTACTAGTGGCGTAGGGTGGTGAAAGGGGCCAGATTAAGCCATGGAAAAAATCTATTTCTTGTACTTTGTATCATATATATATATACGTGGAAGAACGTACACAACTTAGACGTTATTAGAACAACTTAGAAACTCAACTCGACTCGTGACTCGTGGCAAGAGTCAACCTCTGGACAGCGCAGAAGAATGTTCAGATTTAGAGTTCAGATTAAAATTTTTTGGTTGTCCAGTTGCAAAGACAGATCAGAAACTATTTAAATTTCTCTCACTTTCCTGTACTTAAATTCCTAATTGGGTGGCGGCGAATTCAATTTCAAAAACGCTACGCCAATGCATGTATATAATTTGAGTAACAGAATATATTTATTATACAAATTTCTGAACTATTCAAAACATTAGCTACAGGTAATATTTAGACATTATTTACTTTATATATCAAGTGATAAAGCAACGGTAGAATATAAAGATTTTACGTCAAGTTAAGTACTAGTATATACTTATTATATACTAGTACTTAATATACTTAATAATTATTTATGTACTAGTATATACGTTAAGTACTAGTATATAGATATTTTGGCATCTATTATTATGGCATTATATATTTGGTTACATTTTTCAATTGGGGCATTAGCAAGAGCATAGACTTAGTTTTGACATTCATAGGGCGCGTTCCAAATGACGCTCACAAATCCATAAACGCCCAAAACGTCGTTCGACAAGACGACCGCGGTCTCTGTGGTGACGGCGAATACGTCACTCATGATGTCATGACTTACGCCCACGCGACGCTCACGACGACCTATCTAACAAGGTGGGTCGAAGTGATCGTTCCAGTAGAGAATACGCCAGTAAAGCTCACAAGCTAATGGAACGGGAAAAACTGCGGTCGTGAGCGTGCGCTTTGTGAACGTCTAATGGAACGCACCCATAGTAATAAATAAATTTATTGACATGATATGAGTGAGAAATAAAAAATACTACGACTAAAATCAATATTCAAAACTACAAAGAACAACAAAGGCAATATTTTGAAAATAATTAGAAAATAAGTATAAAAAATAAAAACAACGTAAAATAAAAAGTAAGCATTTATTGTAATAACAATTATTAGTATAAATATAAATGAAACAAATATCAAAAATAAGGGAACAATTTATATAACGAATTAAAATGTTATAAACATGTACAGGGAACGCTTTTATCTCTAATGCTGTATAATCTGTACTCATAGTGATAACGGGTTTAACTATGATTTTTTAAATTGTCTTCTACCAAAATTGGTAGAAAAACAGATATCTCTCTATAGACCTCATTTTTACTTAATAGGTCTCATTTTTACTTACTTTTTTACCTTTAGAAGAACCTTAAAATCTCCGTTTTACTAAGAATTTTGGTATAAAAAATCAATCTAACAAAATTTTCCCTTATAACCGTTTTCATTAGGTGCACAGATATTATTTCACTGCAGAGACCATGGTATAATGGATTCCAATTATTATTACATAATAGATGTACTATTATATATAAGAAAAGACCACCAATACGGATCTCTAGCAAGCCGCAACGGCGCATTTCGAGCATAGAAAAAGTAATTAAATAGATTTTTACTTAATGGCACTTGACATTTAACATCATCGACGTTGCCGATGAATATCTATCATCATCTCTTAATATAGACTGGAATATAGGGAATCATGCTATGAACTCTCATGATCCTACTTTGATACAAATAAAAAGCACTGTTATTATTGTAACTGTTTAAAAAGTAGGCCTAACAGTCTACCGTTCCTGTTCTATTTTTTATCTATCTGAAGTAGCAAACGAGCATGCAGTCCACCTGATGGTAAGTGGCCATTGCCGACCATGGACATCTGAAATCAACTACACACAGAACATGGGTTCCATCTGAAGTCAATCACAGACGCGTTGCTACTCCTGAGGACTATGATGGTCGCCTCATGTGAAAGTGTGCCGTTTCATCCACCAACGTGTGTTTATAGCACATCGAATTCCTGTGACTCCATCACATATAAAGATTTGATGGATTTCATAAAACACGTAATCATGTTAAACAGCATGCACTACATTATTTTGTTCGTAAATTTGACTTAGTAAAAAATTAAATAAAACGATTGCTCTATTTAATTACTTCATCTATGGCTTTAAGCATATTTTATTTGCGTTGCTCAAAAAAGGGACATTTCATAATTTGCAGTCAAATATTTACATAGAAAAATCACAACAGGTAGGTATACATCTAATTTTTAAATATTTTTGTTTTTGCATGTGTACAATGGCCTTAATATCTAATTTTATTATTACTTCATGTATAAATCTCTGTTTTACAACTATATCCTATTTATAATCTGATTATCATTTGCATAATTAATTGTAAATCAATTATACAAAGCATAATAACATGTAAAATTTACTTACAATACGTTACTTAATGTTATTATGTCTGTATAATTTGATTATACGATTAATAATCACGTTTAAAATATGTTATTTTTTAAATCGTTACAAAATTCTTACATCAACAAAGTTTACGATATTATGCATTTGATATATACTTTAGCGTTGTACTTATACAATTGGTAAACTGCGATTCTATATTATAAGATGTATAATTCATATTGGAATATTTATTAAAATTTGTATTCTATTTGAGGCAGTGCTAGCTTCCTTTAAGCACCTATAATATTACAGTAACAACAACAATTACGATATTTAAACATTAAACTCTATTAAGACACAGAATTGGAATTTGAGGCTTATTTTGATAAAGATTGCAGACGAAACTAATTTTATAAATAAGTTATTTATGTTAGGAACGAACGGTTTTATTTGTACATTGATGAATAGTAAAATAATTTTGAAGTATTTATAAATATTAAATAGGCTCTCTTACCATATTAATGTTTTAGGGTCGCGGTAAAAGTTTTAAAGACTATAGTTTTATTACCAAAAAACTAAAGTAATCTTATTTCACAGTAGACCGATATACGCTTTGCTTACTTTGCGATAATCTATATAACTATATAACTAAAAGTATTCGCAGTTATTTGGGTAGTACTAGTTATAGTTTATATACTAGTGTAACAGATAACGCCGAGTAAAGAAACGTAAATAATTTTACGAATTTTGATTAAAACTTATTCTAGAGGATACAACAATTCAAATATGTAACACTTTTCAAAGTACAAGTAATATTAGACACAAATTTATACATGCGATAATAAATACGATGAATCACAATAATATCGACGTCTAAGTCTTGTATAATTACTACAACGTATAATATCTACAACTATAACTACCTTTTGGTATCTCACACAATGTAACCGTCTTCTCGACTTATACTGCCATTCCTGTAACAACACAAATTGAATTATTTAATGTATAATTTATACGAAATATAATTATAGCGTTAATAAAACTTGGATGATTTACACATTTATTTTTATAATTATATATTTTTTATCTACAATCTTATTAATATAATAAACAGTTTTGTACAGTATTTACAATATAACAATTATTAAACAGAAATGAGACAAATATTTTTAATTTGTGTTTATTATTTTTGGATAGAATAATTATTTTATCGTCAATTTTGTATCACAAATGCATTTATTGCAACCTTGCAACAAGATGAAAGTAAAAAAGATTATAATCAATAAGGATGTCCAAAATGTACTACATGATATTCAGTATTTGTCATCATCGCATCTAAAAATATTGTGCTGACCAGCTGTGACTCATATCTATACTATAATAAATCTGTAAGAGGTCGCTGTCTGTACATGGAATAAATTTAGGTGAAAACCATTTCTAGAGGTCTTTATTACGATATAGAACCCAAAATAATGGTTTTTAGAAATCTTTTCTGTTTGTCTGTTTATCTGTTTGTCTGTTTTCTGTGTGTTTGAAAACGCTAATCTCAGAAACGGCTTATCCAATTTAAATATAATAATCAAATTAAATAGCAACATAACAGGAAATTCATTCTTACAATAACAAGTATCATCAATTTATTATAAGGAAAAACGAGATTCTTTAAAATTGATTTCTCTCAGATTTAGCTGATTCTGCTCATTTCGCTGAAGAAGTCCGGTTTTTTGTTATTACAATATATATCGTTATAAGATCTGCGTCAGTAACTATATACAAAAAATTCTCGTGTCACAATGTTCGTTCCCGTACTCCTCCGAAACGGCTTGACCGATTCTCATGAAATTTTGTGAGCATATTTAGTCGGTCTGAGAATCGGCCAACGTCTATTTTACATACCCCTTAGCGATAAGGGTTGTCCCTTAACGTTTTTTTTAAATTTTATATGGCAAAACAACGTTTGCCTGGTCAGCTAGTAGTAACATAAAAATGTTACACTTTGTTAATAATTCTAGTAGTAGTACTTTCCTATTTTTATGGCAATAAAAACTCTTTCCTACAACCCTTCGGCCGTTTCCTTATCTGATAGGCGCTGTTTTTCACTTTTATTTATAAAACTATGTAGATTCAAATGAGTCGTATGCTACATTATCTTAAGCTACAATCCATCAAGCCATTTGGGCTGTAAAGCGTACCAAAGTGATAGACATACATACAAACAAATATACATACATATTTTTTATGTAGTTTTTTTATGTAGCCAGTAATCAGTCATTTAATGCGTAAGTACAGGTATGGATATATGTATTATATATTTACAATTATTGTTCTCTGTACCCAAAGAGTGTGCAATTTCGCATATTAATAAATTTGTCAAATTATAACAATGTCTTTTTGACTAAAATAGTTTCAAGTATTAACGTACCAATGACATAACCAATAACTTCTACACGTCAGTAGTGTACCTGCAATGTAAGCATTAATTGATTAGTTGTTAGTAAGCAAAGCAGTGAATCCTGAGACTTACTCCTAGCACATACATACAGTAAGTCGATCGCGACTATTCATTTATATTTAATTTTCCCAAACAGAACTAAAAAAATAGTACATAAAACAATATTTACGCTTTCTACACTCATAGCCCCACAGTAGGATTTTCTCCCGTGTCGTGGGTGCCATGTACACACACGACGAATACACAAACACCCAGACCCAGAACAAGAATCTAAACTCATCATTCAGATACCTGTCTGGCCGGGAATCGAACCCGGGACCCACTGCGTGTCAGACCGGTATGATAACCGCTGCGCCACGCGGGTCGTCAAGTAACGGGATATTGTTAATTGTATATATTGTCTAGGCCTAAGTTTCAGCTATAGTTTAGAGTTAACTACTAAATTAAAAAGCAAAAAATACTATACAGGTTGTAATCGTTAAGTGTGCACAGGCGATTATTCAGTAACTATTTATATTATTCTTTAGGCGCATGAGGGTAAAATTTTTGCAGATGAAACATCACGCCGGTATGCAACGGAAGTGTCGGAAAAGAGAGAGAGAGTGATCGAGACCGATTGAGAGAGAGTAAGACAGGGCGAACGTAGCATGAGCAACTAGCCGTGGAGTGAGAGTAGGGAGCAAGCGAGTGAGAAAGATTGAGAGAAAAAGTGAGACAGAGCGAACGTCGTATCACGCCTTTTTCCCTTCCTCTTAATCTAGGAAATTTAAAGATTTAGATTTGTATAAATATAAACAAGATTTATAAATTAGTTCGCCAAAGAAGTTTCACTTCTGACATGTGTACTTTGTACGCACGCATGTTTTTTTATTTTATTTAATGTAGTTAGTAGGTATTGACTTTTTTAAATTTACTGTTCTTTCTTTTTTTTTTAATATGTGAATCAACTTGTTATAAATTAGTGTCATTGGTGAATAACCGTTCTTTGTAACAATAATTAAATAAATAAAACTATTACAGAAATCAAAAAACTCTAAACTCATATCGAAACTCTACTTAATGAGTAAAATGACAATAGTAACTTTTTAAAAATAAAACGAGAAATATCCAATAACTTTAGATTAAACACTCCCATACATTTAGTATGAGATAGTAGAAAGAAGAGATGTAGAAGGTACATTGTTAACATGTCCTTCTTCTCTGTAAAAATCGTGATTATTAACGCAAATTGAAATAAATAATAGTTTAAAAAAACTAAAAAACACGCTTTTTATAGAAAACCGAACTAAAAAATAGAAAATAAATTTAAATGAATTTAAATTAAGAAAATAGTGTTAAAAATTTCAATGAATATAAATTAATAATAGTGTGAATAAAAAAAAAATATTTAAAAAAAAGCGTGGGGTGCATGGTGTCAATGGTTATAGATATTTTATTGACAGATATGAGTAGAGTGATTATCATTTCGATAATATCTTAAAAAGCACCCCACGCTTTTTTTAAATAAAATATTTTTTTTATTCACACTATTTGAAATTTTTAACACTATTTTCTTAATTTAAATTCATTTAAATTGATTTTCTAATTTTTAGTTCGGTTTTCTATAAGAAGCCTGTTTTTTAGTTTTTTTTAACTATTATTTATTTTCTACTTTTTAGTCAAATTAAAAAATGGAATAATTTTATCAAATTAGTGTATTGTCATCGGTCCTCAATAAATCTACAAAGTTTGAACGAAATCTGGCCGTTTAAAGTGGGTCAAAATCGCGCCCAAAGAAGTCGGTTACAAACATACAAACAAACATACAGGTGAAGCTAATAAAAAGCTAATAAAAAACACATTTTTTATTTTACAACTAGCAGATCCTGCGACTTCGTTCGCGCGAATCGTAAATCCATCCATTACACCTTAAAGATCCAGGGCTGGACATTCTTTTTTCTTAACTAGTCACCCGTCAGAAATTAGTCGAAATTCGACCGTAATTTAAATTAAAACACTTAACTTCATATTGTCCAAAGTAGAACGAATATTTCTCAAATTCAAATACCTATTCAAATACCTAATTAGCTATACCGCATTTAAAAGCAATAGCGAGTATGTTGACAAAGACACTGACATTTCTGGCGTTATGTGTTTTCATACTAAGACATTGAATGTTCTATTTCGTTTATTATTTACTAGCTGAAACCCGCAGCTTCGCCCGCGTTTAAAAAATACATGACATATACCTTTTTTTTCGTTCTCGAGGGGGAAACCTTCAAAAGGTACCCGACGCCGCGGGAGCGACGCAGGGTTATGTGGGATTTTTACCGCACTAAAACCCCCCCGGTGGCCGTCCTCGGCGCTAAAAGGAGGACTCCGGGATCTCGAAACTTCAACCGGAATCCTCCGAGTGCGTTGTCCTATCGGGCTCCTCCCAGATGGGCGGCTGGGCCCACCGCTCCGTCTAGTCTTTACGACGGTATGCGACCACACTTACCGCCGTCCTTCCCGGGATTGCCTGACCGAACGGTTCGAGCTCCCACTCTAGCCGTCTGCAAACCCGGAAGCCCCTTTTAGTCGCCTCTTACGACAGGCAGGGGATGCCGTAGCCCTATTCTAATCCCGGAACTACAGGGACACATGACATATACCTATGTATCCAATTTTATGCCTATAATTTTTTTAACTAAACAACATTTTTTCGGTAGGACTGATAGCAACTTAGCAACTTCGAAGCGGACTCGCGCACGTAGGGTTCCGTACCATTATTTATAAACAAAACCGCAAAAAGCGGGCTTTACCTGTTGTTTCTTATTAATATTAAGTAAATAGATAACATTTTTCACATGAAAGTCCCCCCCTTAAATATTAATAATACCAGTAGGTACTTGTACACATTGTACAGCATATTGTTACAATTATTAACAGCTCTTATTAATAATCCATGCAAGTGGATGACTTAAGTTATCTTCGTTTCAATTCTACATAGGTAGATAGGTACATATGCCAAAATATCTTATATGTTGCTCCATCGCAATCTCACATAGTTCTGAAGTTATGAATGATGATAATAGTATCAAACTGCAAGTAAACTCCATTGAATGAAAGAAAATTCTTCGATGTACACACATAAAAGAAACATACCAACCGAATAATTGATCCTCCTCCTTTTCGAAGTCAGTTGAGTATATCATTACGTTAAGAAAAAAATATAATATTACCTGCATATAATTAATAGTGATTATATAAAGTCCCTATTTTAAACAAATCGTACCAATTGAATCCAACGTAATCGAATTTGAACTCAAAATAATTCACTCACTTTTATATAAGTACCTACAAACTTTATGAATTAGCCCTTGGCGTAACTCAGGATACATCCAGCGACATCTGTTATCCCTTATTAAAACAATACACAAAGTAAATCTTTCTAAACACGCTTGAAAGTTGAGAATGCTCGGTCGCGGTAGCATCGTGATGTTTCTGCCTGTGTAGGTGTATCTATAGTTATAATCGTGAATATTGTTTACTTCATGTATAAGTAGTTACACACCCCGGTATTAGCCGGGGTAAGTAACTACTACGAAAATAAGTCGAATTAATTATATTTCCTTTGTTTTTTGTAGGTATAAATTTGTTAGTACGAAGTAGATTTATTACAAAAAGGTAGATCGTGAATTAAAAAACGGAATATCCATTTCCATATTAATTTAGTAAAAAGTAGAATTTTCATATTCAAAAGACATTTAAATTACATTTATTTGTATGGACAAAATCACCTAATGGCCAACTTCTGTAGAATATGCAGTAGGTATCCTCGAATCAAGAGCAGTGAAACTTGAAACTTGCCCTCTTAATCGGGAGGTCCGAAGTTCAAACCCAGGCATGCACCACCGTTTTATGTGCGCAGTAGAAATTAATTATCACTGCTTTTCGGTGAAGGAAAACATTGTGAGGAAACCCACACTCCCGTGAATTCGTTAGAAAAAAGTTCTGGGGGGTATGTGAAGTGCACCAATTCGCACTTAGCCAGCGCGGTGGACTATGGCCTAAAATTTTCTAATACCGAGAGAAGACCCGTGCACGGTAGTGAGACAATAATGGGTTAACGATGTATCCTCGAATCATAGGGAGGTAAAGGTCAATTTTTACATCATTTGTTTCTGTTTACAAACCTCCTTAAATATTTGTAAGTAAAAAAAATCTAACTTTTACGGTTAAGACAGGAAATACCCCTACATCATGAAGGTTGAGGAGTTGAGGGTCAAATTTTTCACCATTTGTTTTAGCTCAAAAACGCTATAACAAATTGAAAAGCAGAAAATGAGGAGCTCTTGCGGTTTAGGCAGGCAGTGCCCCTGCATCATGAGGGTTGAGGAGTTGAAGGTCAAATTTTTCACCATTTGTTTTTGCTCAAAAACGTTATGCCAAATTTGAAAGCAGAAAATAAGTAGCTCTTGCGGCTTAGGCGGGCAGTACCCCTGCATCATGAGGGTTGAGGAGTTGAAGGTCAATTTTTTTATACTATTATGTTATTCTAGATACTCAAGGTTCACTCCAAGTTTCATGTAAACCATATCGACTGAACCTAAGTTATCATTTAATCTGCTTAAAGCGGAGGTATTTTTTGAAGGTTTTTATGTTTTTCAGAAGTACCCTAATTATTTTTCTAAAATAAAAGTAGCCTAAGTTACGCGCTGTAAAATTAGCTATCTAATAGTGAAAATCCCGATAAAATCGGTCCAGCGGTTTCGGAGATTACCCCAAACAAACAGACAGACAGACAGACAGACGGACAGACAGACAGACAGACAGACAAAAATTTTACTGATTGTTGTTTTGTTATCAGTATCATGTATACTTTCATATGCAATTGATAAAAAGCTGTTATTTTGATATTACAAACAGACACTTCAATTTTATTTATAAAGTATAGATGTGTTTGTGACAAATGCAAGGTAGTGTGTGTAATGTGTAATCTCAATGAACTACTCTATTAGACAAAGAATGACTGATGATGCTTGTAATTTGTTCCTCGGAATCATACGAGGTAGATGTCGGCCCAGCGGTCGGAGTGAGCGGAATGTCCGGATAGCCCAGAGGGACCGATTTGCCCGGAGTGACTGGAGTGCTCGGAGTGACCAGATTGCCTGGAGTGACCGTATTGCCCTGATGTCCCGGAGTGACCGAAATGGTCGGAGTGTCCAGAGTGACTGGAATTTCCGGAGTGACTGAAGTGTTCAGAGTGCACAGAGTGACCAGATTGGCGAGAGTGACCGGATTGCCCGGAGTGACTAAAATGGTTGGAGTGCCCGGAGTGACCGGATTGCCGGGAGTGACCGATTTGCCCGGAGTGACCGGAGTGCTCGGAGTGACCGATTTGCCCGAAGTGACCGGAGTGCTCGGAGGGACCAGATTGCCCGGAGTGACCGATTTGCCCGAAGTGACCGGAGTGCTCGGAGGGACCAGATTGCCTGGAGTGACCAATTTGCCCGGAGTGACCAGAGTGCCTGGAATGCCTAGAGTGATCGATTTGCCCGGAGTGACCGGAGTGATCGGAGTGACCAGATTGCCCGGAGTGACCAATTTGCCCGGAGTGACCGGAGTGCCCGGAGTGACCGGATTGGCCGAGGTGACCGATTTGCCCGGAGTGACCGGAGTGCCCGGAGTGACCGGATAACCTAGAGTGACCGATTTGCCCGGAGTGCTCGGAGTGACCAGATTGCCTGGAGTGACAGAATTGCCCGGAGTGACCAGATTGCCCGGAGTGACCGATTTGCCCGAAGTGACCGGAGTGCTCGGAGGGACCAGATTGCCTGGAGTGACCGATTTGCCCGGAGTGACCGGAGTGCTCGGAGGGACCGATTTGCCCGGAGTGACCGAATTGCCCGGAGTGACCGATTTGCCCGGAGTGACCGGAGTGCTCGGAGGGACCGATTTGCCCGGAGTGACCAGAGTGCCCGGAGTGACCAGATTGCCCGGAGTGACCGATTTGCCCGGAGTGACCGATTTGCCCGAAGTGACCGGAGTGCTCGGAGGGACCAGATTGCCTGGAGTGACCAATTTGCCCGGAGTGACCAGAGTGCCCGGAGTGACCAGATTGCCCGGAGTGACCGATTTGCCCGGAGTGACCGGAGTGCTCGGAGGGACCAGATTGCCCGGAGTGACCGATTTGCCCGGAGTGACCGGAGTGCTCGGAAGGACCGACTTGCCCGGAGTGACCAGAGTGCCCGGAGTGACCAGATTGCCTGGAGTGACCGATTTGCCCGGAGTGACCGGAGTGCCCGGAGTGACCGGATTGGCCGAGGTGACCGATTTGCCCGGAGTGACCGGAGTGCCCGGAGTGACCGGATAACCTAGAGTGACCGATTTGCCCGGAGTGCTCGGAGTGACCAGATTGCCTGGAGTGACAGAATTGCCCGGAGTGACCAGATTGCCCGGAGTGACCGATTTGCCCGAAGTGACCGGAGTGCTCGGAGGGACCAGATTGCCTGGAGTGACCGATTTGCCCGGAGTGACCGGAGTGCTCGGAGGGACCGATTTGCCCGGAGTGACCGAATTGCCCGGAGTGACCGATTTGCCCGGAGTGACCGGAGTGCTCGGAGGGACCGATTTGCCCGGAGTGACCAGAGTGCCCGGAGTGACCAGATTGCCCGGAGTGACCGATTTGCCCGGAGTGACCGATTTGCCCGAAGTGACCGGAGTGCTCGGAGGGACCAGATTGCCTGGAGTGACCAATTTGCCCGGAGTGACCAGAGTGCCCGGAGTGACCAGAT
The DNA here is from genome assembly GCA_949699795.1 of Spicauda simplicius. Lineage (NCBI taxonomy): Eukaryota > Metazoa > Arthropoda > Insecta > Lepidoptera > Hesperiidae > Spicauda > Spicauda simplicius. Next base: position 777,116 of record OX453078.1, on the reverse strand, counting down.
TGCCCGGAGTGACCGATTTGCCCGGAGTGACCGGAGTGCCCGGAGGGACCAGATTGCCCGGAGTGACCGATTTGCCCGGAGTGACCGGAGTGCTCGGAAGGACCGACTTGCCCGGAGTGACCAGAGTGCCCGGAGTGACCAGATTGCCTGGAGTGACCGATTTGCCCGGAGTGACCGATTTGCCCGGAGTGACCGGAGTGCTCGGAGGGACCGATTTGCCCGGAGTGACCAGAGTGCCCGGAGTGACCAGATTGCCCGGAGTGACCGATTTGCCCGGAGTGACCGGAGTGCTCGGAGTGACCGGAATGCTCGGAGGGACCGATTTGCCCGGAGTGACCAGAGTGCCCGGAGTGACCAGATTGCCCGGAGTGACCGATTTGCCCGGAGTGACCAGAGTGCCCGGAGTGACCAGATTGCCCGGAGTGACCGATTTGCCCGGAGTGGCCGGAGTGCCCGGAGTGACCGGATTGCCCGAGGTGACCGATTTGCCCGAAGTGCTCGGAGTGACCGGAGTGGTCGGAGTGACCAGTTTGCCCGGAGTGACCGAATTGCCTGGAGTGACAGGAGTGGTTGGAGTGACCAGATTGCTCGGAGTGACCAATTTGCCCGGAGTGACCGGAGTGCCCGGAGTGACCGGATTGCCCGGAGTGACCAATTTGCCCGGAGTGACCAGAGTGCCCGGAGTGACCAGATTGCCTGGAGTGACCGATTTGCCCGGAGTGACCGGAGTGCTTGGAGGGACCAGATTTCCCGGAGTGACCAATTTGCCCGGAGTGACCGGAGTGACCAGATTGCCTGGAGTGACCGATTTGCCTGGAGTGACCGGAGTGCTCGGAGTGACCAGATTGCCTGGAGTGACCGATTTGCCCGGAGTGACCGGAGTGCTCGGAGTGACCAGATTGCCTGGAGTGACCGATTTGCCCGGAGTGACCGGAGTGCCCGGAGTGACCAGATTGCTCGGAGTGACCAGATTGCCTGGAGTGACCGGAGTGTTCGGAGTGACCAGATTACCTGGAGTGACCGAATTGCCCGGAGTGACCAAAATGGTCGGAGTGCCCAGAGTAACTGGAGTGCTCGGAGTGACCAATTTGCTCGGAGTGGGATATTATACATGTATTATACATAAAAACCTTCCTCTTGAATCACTCTACCTAATAAACAAACTGCATTAAAATCCGTAGCGCACTTTTAAAGATCTAAGCATACATAGGGACGGACAGCGATAAGCGACTTTGTTTTATACTATGTAGTGATAAACCTCCGACACTCCAAAATATTTCGATAAAATTGTTAAAAAAGTGGGGTACATTAATTTTGAATTTAATGCTCTCAAGTTAGTTTTAAAGAATACTGAATATTTAAGAAAAAAATAGCATTGAATTCCTTCTGACGTAGACGGGTAAAAGCACGTAAACACAAACACCACGTAAACAACCCAATTGAACATTATGTTACACAATTCCATTACGGGCATTTCGTAAAGTTACGATGGGAATCTATTAGCCGGATTCCGTGTAGATCAAAGGTTTAGATGTAAGTTTATCTATACTAGTTAATCCGGCGAGCTTCGTTCTGCCTAAATAATGTTATTTTTTTAATTAGGGATGACTGTTAATGTTATAAAAGTAAGAGTTGACAAATATAATCAGGAAGCTTATTGTGTGTCAACCATAAATAGACATACGCTGTTCTGGGATACTTTTTATATAATTTTAAGGAGAACATTTCCCTCATACATATTTCTGTGTAGCTTTAACCATTAAGGTTGCACACGTGACGGAAACTTAAAAAATGCTTCTCCCGTTTTCCCAATACTGCTCCTTCCCCCTTTACTGCTCTGCTCCTATTGATTGTAGCGTGATGAAAAGGATACTATAACCAACTCAGGAGTATGAAAAATAATCGCACCAAGTTTCGTTAAAATCCGTTGAGTAGTTTTAATTTCTATAACGGTTATACAGACAGACAGACGGACAGACAGACAGACAAAAATGTTACTAATTGCATTTTTGGCATCAGTATCGATCCCTAATCACCCCCTGATAGTTATTTTGGAAATATATTTCATGTACAGAATTGACCTCTCTACTGATTTATTATAAGTATATAATATAATAATAATATAGATGTACTACTTCTATAACTCTACTTTCTACTATCTCATACTAAATGTATGGCAGCGTTTATTGTAAAGTTTTTGGATATTTCTCGTAATATTTTCAAAAAGTTATTTTTGTCATTTACTCATTAAGTAAAGTACTTTCGATATCAGTTTAAAGTCTTTTGATATCTGTAATAGTTACGGAATAATCGCCTGTACACACACAACGATTACACTCGGTATACATACCTGTCGCGGGCCGGTACTGCGACCTCCTCATCAGACTCGATGTCATACGCCTCCGTCCTCTCGTAGTTTCTGTTCGTAAAACCTCCCATATGCACTGAAAAAAAATATATTTTTTAAAAGGTGGACGATTTTCTTATATTATTAGAAATTAAAATTAAAATCGAGCATGCAGTCCACCTGATGGTAAATGGTTACTGCCGCCCGCATGTGATCTGTAAGCAACTTCATATTGACCAAAAGTTATCTGAAGTCAATCACAGATGCTTTGTTATTCCTAAGGACTAAATTGGTCGTCTCATATAGAAGTAAGAAGGCAACCACACTTCCACCAAAATACTAGAACTGTTTCATGCTAGAAATTGGTGTGACGGTGATACCTCCCTACTCGAAATGAGAGTGTCACTAGTAGTACCAATTTTAATAAGTATAATAAAAAAAATATAAGTATAGTCACAGTACGAATATGGAACAGTATGGAAACTAAGCCTTGTTTATAAAATAATTACCTCTATTGAAGCAATAGGGTTGTGTCTTTATATTTTTTTCCTAATAGTGTATTTAATAGGTACTTATTTAAGCATTTATTGTTATGCAATCATCAATCAATCGAATTGTAATATCGACGCAGTTTACAAATAATATAAGTAGGTAATCTCACAGCTTCGCATTTTAATCCCAGCATGACGATAATTATTATGATACTTAGTTTGAAATACGGAAACCAATTTAATATTCATATTTGTAGATGTTTGGGAATGCGTGTGATATCTAGTAATTAAAAACACATTATGCTTTATTTTTTATAAATTACAAATTCCATCCATCAGCCCTTCGATGTCCACTGCTGGACATAGGCCTCCCCTAAATGGCGCCACTCCAACCGGTCCTGTGCCCTCTGAATCCAACGGCTTCCCGCTGTCTTCTTCAGGTCATCGGTCCACCTGGTGGGGGGGCGACCTGTACTCCTTTTGCCTAAACGTGGTCGCCACTCGAGGACCTTTCTTCCCCATCGGTTATCGGTCCTTCGAGCGATATGGCCGGCCCACTGCCACTTCAGCTTGCTGATTTTTGAGAGCTATGTCGGTAACCTTCGTTCGTCTACGGATTTCATCGTTACGAATCATGTCTCGTAGCGAAATTCCGAGCATAGCCCTCTCCATAGCACGCTGAGCGACTCTGAGCCTTCGAATGAGGCCTTTAGTGAAGGACCACGTTTCGGCGCCATAGGTTATCACTGGCAACACACATTGCTCGAACAATTTCGACTTCAGGCACTGAGGAATTGTGGACGAAAAGATACTACGAAATTTCCCGAACGCAGCCCAGCCGAGTTGGATTCTTCGAGTGACCTCCCTCTCAAAGTTGGACTTACCCATCCGGATCGTTTGTCCCAGGTAAATGTACTCGTCGACAACTTCGAGAGAAGTGCCGTCAACAACTACCGGTACGGGTGTGACATGGACATTAGACATGATTTTCGTCTTGTCCATGTTCATCTTAAGACCCACCCGTTGTGAGGCACTGTTGAGGTCGCCTAGCATTGTGCTGAGGTCCGTCAGCGAACCTGCCAAGATGACTATATCGTCGGCAAATCGAAGGTGTGTGATGTGTTCGCCATTGATGTTGATGCCAAGACCTTTCCACTCCATCAGCTTGAACACATCTTCCAACGCAGCGGTGAACAGTTTCGGCGATATGACATCGCCTTGCCTGACTCCCCGCTGCAGTTGGATGGGGTTCGTGCTTTGGTCGTGTACTCGGACTGACATGGTGGCGGCTGTGTATACACACTTCAACACCTCGATGTACCTATAGTCGATCTGGCATCGCTGAAGGGACTCCAGCACCGCCCAGTGCTCGATAGAATCGAAGGCTTTCTCATAGTCCACATAAGCAACACATAACGGCAGATTATACTCCTCGGTCTTCTGTATAATCTGCCGAAGCGTGTGTATGTGGTCCATGGTGCTGTAGCCTTTTCGGAATCCGGCTTGTTCGGGAGGCTGGAAGTCGTCAAGCCTGCGTGCAATGCGGTTAGTGAGGACTCTCGAAAACAACTTATACACGTGGCTCAGAAGCGCAATGGGCCTGTAGTTCTTCAGGAGGGTTTTATCGCCCTTTTTGAAGAACAGAACCACTACGCTTCTGCTCCACGCTTCCGGGGTTGTCCCGCTAGTAATGACGGAATCGAACAACTTTTGGAGCGCCACTAGTACGGGTTTACCGCCAGCTTTTAGCAGCTCTGTTGTGATTCCGTCATCCCCCGGTGCCTTGTGGTTCTTTAGCTGTTTGAGAGCCTCTCTAATCTCGTACAGGCTGACGTCCGGGAGGTCCTCAGTATAGTGTCGGGTCAGTTTGGCACGTTTGTCGTCCGCCTTGTTACGGGCGGGAGCTCGTGCGGAAGCATACAACTGTCCGTAGTATTTCTCAATTTCTCTCAGAACATCGGGCTGAGACGAAACTACGGTGCCCGATTCGGTCTTCAACCTCGTCAGCAGGCTCTGCCCAATGAACAGATCCCTGGCGAACACTCTTGAGCCCCGGTTTCGCTCAATAGCGTCTTTTACGCGTCGGGTGTTGTGAGCACGCCAATCGCGTCGCCTACTCTGAGAGATCTGTTTATTGAGCAGTCTGTATCTCGACATTGAGGTTGGAGACTGCACACATAGTTCTCGCCTCTCCCTCATAAGACCGAGAGTATGCTCTGAGAGAACCTGAGAGCCACCACTGGAGTGGGTCTTAAAATACTTAGACCCCACGTCGTGGACAGTTGTTACTACCTTGGTGTTAATTTTGTCCACAGAAACGCAAGAATCGAGACACGCGAAACGGTTTCGGAGCTGTAGCTGGAACTCTTCGGAGCCCTGGATTTGGAAATTACAAATTATTCACTGAAAAATATATTCTTCTGCGACGACACGTCCGAAGTTCTTTATTATCAAATTTTATAGTGTAAAAAATCAAACCGCCGTATACCACGCAATTCACTCGTGGCATTTTTAAAAAGATCGCGGATACAATTAGCAACGTGACCACTCGTCTTGACGGGACACTCGCTACTGATGCATTATGAAAACCCCTTAGCGGCCTCGTCAATGCGTGTGTTTGTGTAAATGTCCCGTTTTCGAAGGCTTGTAGGCAGTTTTCATACTTTTCCTAATATTTCTACTATGGTATAGTATAATAGGTAAAATATAATCAATTTAATAAATACCATTTACTTTGTTATTGAATGACGCATTAACATTTTCTAATATAGATAACATAATTTACAACCCAGATCTAAGGTATCTCAAATATTAATATTTAATCCAGCCACGTCTTAAAATAATCATGTTGTTAATTCTTAGATTAATATTTCCGGTATTATTTAAAGACACTTGTATTTTTATTAAAACAAAACTAACGCTTTATACACTAATAGTCCCACACTAGAATCTTCTGTGGACTGTGGAAGCCATGGACAAATAAAGACGAGAACACAAACGTCCTTACCCGGACCAAGAATCTGAATTCATCATTCAGATACTTGGCTGGCCGAGGATCGAATTTAAAATCTTCTGCATGTCAGACCAGTATGGTAACCGCCACGCAGGTCGTCTAATTAATATTAACTCTTTCGCGGACAGTACCGCTTGAGTCTGTGTTCTAGAATGACACAGTAAATCTCCATACATGTCGTATAAATACGTTGAGTCCAGTGATATCATACGTTTTTAAAGACTTCATGACAGAATCGTGAGTGTAAAGTTATATTTAGTAATATTTTATATTTGAACGCCATCGTACGTTGTGCCATATCAAAATCTCAAATTATAACGTACAATCACGTTCTGTCCGCGAAAGTTTTAATATCAAACGAGTCATAAACTTAATGGATGTCTATGTTAACTTAATCTAAGTATATTCTATTACCAATTATCAAGAGTATGTAGGTATACAATTATTTAACATACGCAATAGTGAAGTATGTTCAATGGTGTATTTATTAAAGCACTTTCATGTGTCTGCTTGCAAGCATGGAATGAAATTCAATAATCACTAAACTAACATTATAAAGAAAAAACATATAACAACTTAAACACGTGCTGGTTAACGTACACCGACCATACACGACTGCCCGTCACTAGGGGACGCGCGGGGATAGAAGCGAGGTGCGGGGTACGTAACCGCTTTTGATTCATACGCCTAATTTCTGTGGTCACGTAATACAGTTCATCAGGAGATGGTGCCACTAGTATTTATGAATCACCCTATCGAAGTATTCTCAATGTCTTACTTATATAGAAGTTCCGAACCGAGGCTATCAGATCCCGGCCGTTCCCTAGGTATGGTCACCTAACCTGGCAGGAGATCTCTTGCCAGGCTAAGAGATCTCTTGCCAAAGATGTTTTGTATTGTATTATACTCAGTACTAACCTCTACTAGCCTCGTCGTACTTGGGGTCCCACTTGTACTCGGCCTCAGCATACAACGGCGGCAGGGTCTGGTGCGGCGTGGGGTATAAGTCCAGGGTCTTCTTCTCGTTCACGCTCTCCGTGTCGCTGAAGGCCGGCATCCTGGGGGTACGATTTAGTTATTGCTGGGTGGGAGTATGGTTTGGTCGGGTACCATCGCTACACTCGAGATGCTAGTAAGAGTAGGGTGACCGGAACCCGTCCGGTCTAAACGCCGTAATTTACCACCATTTCTATCGTAAAATTATTAGTGTTCCTCCATGATATCATGCATGCGTTATACATAAAAACCTTCCTCTTGAATTATTATATTTATTAAAAAAACGCATTATAATCCGTAGCGTAGTTTTAAAGATCTAAGCATACATAAGGACAGACAGAAGGAACCGTATGTTTTCATTATATCACTACATAGGTTTTATACTATGTTGTGATATAACGAAAACATACGGTTTAAGACATTCTTCTCCAAACTTCTTCAAACGGTAGGTATGTCAGTGAAGATAAATGACTTACTTAGTGTACTCCTCGAAGCAGCTGAACCTCCACAGCGCGAAGGCCAGCATCGCCATGGAGATGACCACACCGGCCGCGATCACTAGCCACACCATCAGCACGTTGTTGTCGTCTGGCACCACGAATTCCTGGAAATGACAGGTTTTAAGGATGTAGAAGTTATTGCGTAGAAATCGATTTTGAGATTGTAGAAGTTATTTCGTAATATCTGACGTTGGGGATGTAGAAGTTATTTAATAACATCCGATTTTGAGGATGTAAAAGTTATTTTATAAAATCCGGTTTTAAGGATATAGAAATTATTTTGTAACAACCAATTTCCAATTTTGAGGAAATAAAAGTTATTACATAACATCCGGTTTTGAGGATATCGAAGTTGTTTCGTAACATCCGATTTTGAGGATATAGAAGTTATTCCATGACATCCGATTATAAGGATAAATAATTTATTTTGTATCTGATTTTAAGACAGGAGTTATTTCATAACATCCGGTTTCAAGAATATAGTTATTTCATAACGATAGATTTTAAGGATGTGGAAGTTATTTCTTAACATCATATTTTAGGGATATAGAAGTTATTTACAGAAGATTTTTTTTTCTGTAAATTGTGTCGTGTCGTGTCTTCGCTACGACTCTCTCTTCACGTGAATGTGGAAGGCGACTGAGGGACAACATCTAGGATATAGGCAGCGTCTTATTGAGTGGCATGGCAGGTCTAGTAGCACAAGATCCTTGAACGCTTTCTACACTCATAACCCTACAGTAGGATCTCTCGTGTGACATGGGTATGATGTACGCACATATAGTTGGACGAACTTCCCCATCATTCACTGACCAATCGCACGTTACATAGTTTAAAATTACAAGCGGAATAAGATTAGTTTGATCCATTTTACTCGTTATTTTACACAATTTCCTTTAACGGATCTTACAGAAAAAAGTACTTGATCTTATCTATATGGAATTTGACGAGTTTCGATCCGACCTTTGATCCGACGATTGAATACCCCTCACCACCTGTCAGTTCTACTCACCGAAATGCCAAGCCTGGCAAGCCGAGTCGCGAACGGATCTTGGTTGGAGTACGTTTGCCACATATCTGCGAGATCCTCTTCGTTCAGTCGGTAGTCAATGTCGTCTGAGAACTTGTATCTCAGTGGAACCCCGAAGCCGATGACGCAGCAGTCGTCCGAGTTCGGCCAGTTGAGGAAACAAAGTTCTGTGCTCCTGATGACTGCGACGTTTCGACTGGAATAGAACAGAAGAGAACATCAGCTCTAGTGCTTGAAGTAGACAACCGATGATAAAACGAAAAAGGACTGCGACGTTTCTTCTGGAAAAGGACAGAAGAGAACATTGGCTCTAGTTTTTGAGGTAGACAAACGATGATGAAACGAAAAAGGACTGCGACGTTTCTTCTGGAAAAGAACAGAAGAGAACATTAGCTGTAGTTTTTTTTTATAATATTGAAGTAGCATACGAGCATGCAGTCCACCTGATGATAAGTGGTCACCGCCGCCCATGGACGCAACTTCATACAGAACAGAGGTTCTATCTGAAGCCAAGCACAAACGCGTTGCTAAACTTTGTTGCTAAAGTTTGTAGTGTTTTGGAGTTGATAAAGAACAGAACGGAACATTAGCTGTAGTGGTTTGGAATTAATAAAGAATAAAAGAGAATGTTTACTGGTTTAAAGTTATGCTTTAACGCCATGAGTGAAGTGTGGGAGCGATGATGAAACGAAAAAGTCTGCGACGTTTGTTTTGGAATAGAACAGAAGAGAACATTAGCGGTGGTGCTTGAAGTTATGCTTCAACGGCATGAGAGTGAAGTATGGAAACGATGATGAAATGAAAAAGATTACGAAATTTCTCAAATTATTGTAGAACAAAACGGAACATTAGCTGTAGTGTTTTTGAATTATTAGAAAATAGAAGACAACATTAACTGTTGTGTTTGAAGTAATCCTTTAGCGTCTTTATAGTTAAGTGTGCAAATGATGAATAGAAAAATGTTACACTGGAGCGTTACGTTACAATAATAATATTAAGTTAAATTGATTGTCGATTTATAGATAATATTAAAAAACAACAAGTAAAGTTAAAATTACAAGACATCAAGTGTATATTAAAAAGTGGAAATCCTATTAATTTTCATACCCTATTATCACATACTTAGGGCTGGTAATTTTTCTTTTTAAATTATAAAAGTCCACAAATAAGTCTTAATGATTCTTTCAAACAAGTAAATACGACCTAATTATGTAAAAATAATTATAAAGGGAGTACAGTCAAATTGAGAAACTCCTCCTTTTGCATGGAAAACCCTCTTGAAACTGGGACCTCCAGTATAAAACGAGTTTCAAACATTATTATATCACCGTCGGACATAAATGATGTACAGCCTTAAATATTAATTGGGAATTCCATAAAACAAAAAGTTACGAGCAAAAATTAGTTAATGCTAAACGTAGTGATCAATGAGTCACGGTAGAACCAGAACAAAAGAAGGATGGCGGTATTCTCCGATAAAATCGATTTAATCGAATCGAAATTGATCGACCAAGAATAGAAGACTTCCCTTTATAACAAAAATAAAAAAGTCTTTCGATCCCTTATTAATTTTTAGAAAAAATAATTTTCTAAAGTCCCTACTCTGAATAAAAAATATAAAAGGTAGATATTAAAAATACCGCTTAGAAGTGACGTACCCAAAACGATCACGAATAATGTTGAACTTTTTCAATTCTCAATTTTTAAAACACAACAAATTAAAAATACTAAGAATGGATATGGACATTTTAGTATGTTGTATCGATTTCGATTATTCGATTAATCGATCTCAACCCATCCCTTGTCCAAACAAGACACCAGTGATAGGCAAATACTTTATATCCAAAGCGAACACGAATTGGAATCCGGCCAAGCAGGTTCAGAACTGCGGGAAACTGCAAATAGACTTATAATTCCACGTACTTAGATTGCAGTATTCGTGGTCTATTTTTAATTGACTCTAGTAGCATCTGCATTGTGTTAAATACTTTTTGTGCGCATTTCTTTACTATGAAAACTTTAACAGTTTCGAATGATATGAGTGACGTTTGATTCCAATTTAAATTTTAAATTTCACGAATGATTGTTGGAAATGCAGTTTACTTCAATGCGATCATTTAGGAGTTTTATTATTAGGAAGTCATACAGTTTGTTTATTTTTGTTAAGGACTAGCTCGACAAAGAAATGATGAGATAAAATAAAACTGAGTTTCAATCCGTATAGTATTATATTATAAGAGATATAATTCCCAAAATTAGTTTTAGCGTTCGCTTATGTACGTTATAAAAAGAACTTGCGTGCAAAATTTTTGGGTTCTAAATTTAGCGTTTTTGCATGAGTAATAAGTAAAATAGCATCTCTAGGAATGTGCTATTCTCTTTTTATTACTTATATAATAAAAAAACTTAATGCAAAAATAAAATTCATAAAAAACTCAATACAAAGGTCTGTATTGAGTCTGTATTGAAAATATCTGTTAAAATAATATATTTTATGAAGTTATCTTTTAGTTAACTTATTTTAGTTTAAGTCAAACATACCATTAATTTGACAATTACTACTTACTAATTACTAGAGGTAACTGAATAAAGATCTTAAATATCCAAAAGTGAAGTAACTGAATTCACAAAAGAGACATGAAATATAACAAATGAAATTGACATAAAGGAGGTACGGGCGCAATATGACGCCCTGACTATTTTCTGGCCCATCACTCCCAAACTTGCCGAGGATTTCAAAAGTAGACCAAACTCATCTGTTCCTACTCTGAAATGTTACATAACTTCGTTGATCGTCAAAATTCCACGTCAGAAGCATCACTCGCATGTGATGTACTTTGTACTGTAATCACGGGTTCATTGACTCTTATCAAGAATAGATCAACATAGTTTCTAATATCAAACGCACCTAAAATAGACATAGGCAACAGTGGTACATGTAGGTAATTCAATCGCCGTGGAAAGAATGGTTTAATATACTTTCGCAGCGGACAATCTACATCTATCTCGAGAAGTAACGGGTTTGTTTGAATCCTGTAATGTTTATGTTTTTATTTAAATTGTAGAAGCAAATGAATATGCAGGCTATTGTAAGTGACCATTGCCGTCCATAATGTGTCCATAAGTGATACATCTGCTGCACTTATTCCTAACGTGAAGCAGTCCTCGCAATACTGTCAAAGGATGTGGTTGCTGGCTCACTTTTATATGAAGCGACCGCACTAAAATCCTCCCGGTGGCCGTCCTCGACGCTAAAAAAAGGACTCCGGGATCGAGGGATGAAGCGACCATAATTGACTTCAAACAGATCCTTTGTTCTATATGAAGTTCCTCACATGGACGGTAATGATCATCCATCCATCAGCCTTTTGTATCCACTGCTGGACATAGGCCTCCCCTAAATGGCGCCACTCCAAACCGGGTGCTCCGCTTGCTGCTTCAATCGGATAATAGTGATTAAAATCGAAGTATCAAAATTTTCTATCGTCTATTTAATGGTAAGTGGTCAGTGCTAATTTTTAGAACTATGTCCGTAAGCTTTTTTCGTCTACGGATTTTATCGTTGAATCATGTCTCGTAGCGAAACTACTGAAGTTACTATACTGAAGAAGACAGCGGGAAACCGTTGAATTAAGAGGGCACAGGACCGGTTGAAGTGGCGTTATTTAGAGGAGGCCTATGTCCAGCAGTGGACCTCAAAGGGCTGATGGATGGATGGATGGTCAGTGCTGCCCATATACATTTGTAACCAAAAAACGGTTGACGTTCTATCTGAGATTACATATGAATTGCTAAACCCGAGGACAAAATTGGAACGTCTTGGATTTCACATCACACTCATCGATGTTGAGTTCCGCTTTGACATTGCGGTTATAAGACTGGAAAAGGTTTAATTGTGGTACCCCAAAGACAATCTATGATACATATTAAGAGTTCTGCCTTCAAAGATGCTTATAATTATATGTTTACGCAAACAAAGTCTGTCTGATTTCATCTAACCACTGCAACTGCATTTATAGTATTACATACCAATAAAGCAACTCTATGAAAACACTGACGTCAATTGTACATACGTAAATAGTTACGTAATATTTTGATTGAATAAGAAATATAAGCTTCAAAGGTGCATCTGTCTCAATAAGAATTATCATATACGAGTATCTTAATATTACTTGTTAATTATTGATTAATGATAAATGAAACGTGAATGATCCATTAATTGTATATTTAATCGTAGATCTGATAAAGTATGTTTCAATAAAATTCCAGCTAAAAATAGATAAACTGTGAAAGGTTTGAAATCAACTCACCATAATGTATAGCAGCTACTGCCTTCTAACGATATTTGTTAACACTTTACTAACTAGATAGATTAAATTATTTTTCTATTTGAGACGGATTCTGCGACTAGACTAGATTCTAACGCATATTAAATACACTTTAAAACATTTGCATTGCTATCTACAACGAATTAGGTATTTCTTATCATAAGAACGAATTACAACTTGTAATTTAACTTATTTAAATTGCATATATCTTTGCCAGTCTTGTGATCATTATTTACAACGTTTTATGGTGAGATATGTTTGATTTCACTCGTGCGGGCCTTAGCTGGTGCCACCGTCTCCGGATGGTAAAATCCAGTGAAAACAAACGTGTGGCTAACCCTCATACAAGTTTTTCTTCTGTGAACTTAACAGGCTTCTTCAATACTTCGATCGCATTGTCCGATTTCGTATTACTCGCTTTAACTGCTCCGTCATTATTATTATCGTTATCCTTATCTTTAGTTTTTGTTTCCGTTAATGTTATCTTTGTTTCTTTATTCGCGGAATTAACGCCATTATTGTTATCCATAAGCGGCTCTATTGGTAGATTTAAATCAGACTTCTTCGTAGCCACCTTCTGCGCTGGATAAGTCTGATTTTCCGCACAATTCTTATTCTGCATTTGCGGATAGTGATGTAATATGGCCGTTGTATTAAACGTTATTTTAGAGTATTTCACATATTCAGTAGGCCGCTTACTTTTATGTTGCTTACTTGTGCTAGGATCTGTATTAAAATCTATATTATCGCTAGCTACGTTTCTTAACCTAACATTTGCCACTGGACTCTCAGATGAGATTCCTTCTATTACGTCTTTTGTATCTTCTAATATATCTAACGCTACTTTTCTACTTTTTCTAATACTCTCCATATACTTATTATAGAGGTTCATATCAGTAGTATTATTTTGTTTGAGTGGCAACGAATTTGGCAATTTTTTCTGAGGTTTCTCCTCAGCCGTGTATCACAATTGTTTTGGATTATAGTTTTGGCTTTTGTGATCAATGGATTCTGATCTTGCCGCGGTGTTGTCACGCGCGGCGTTTGTTAGCTATGTTTGAGACTGCACCATCGATATGCTGGTGGTCTCGGTGACGATGGTGGGAGCCGCGAACTCTTCACCGGTGTAATCATAAATCGGCAACTCACAACACATTATGCACTTAAGAAACTTTGGCACTTCCACGTAGAAAGCCGGCGGCAGCGGTATCAAAGGTGACGTGGACGCCTTGTAATATAAATAATCTGGGTTATCTCTGTACTTTTCGTCCGCCGATCGTTCCAGCAACGGAATGCCAGATAAGAACAGAATTATTAACGTCGTGAATAAAGGCGACATTATTGCAATACATTCGATACCCTCGATAACATTCAGAGATATAATGTAAATACCCCACCACAAAACTATTTCTCCGAAATAGTTTGGGTGTCTTGAGAGACCCCATAACCCATCATTGCACCACTTTCCTTGATTAGACGGTTCTTGTCGGAAAGCAAATTTTTGAAGATCTGCATAAGTTTCAATCAGCAATCCAATCACGAAGACACCGGCTCCCGCCGAGTCCAAGGTCGTCATAGTTTTGGGTGATTTCGGATAAGTGTGATGCGGTGAATTGATGATAATCACAGGAAGACTGACTATGTAGACCCAAACGGCTTGAAAAGTGTAAAACACCGCGAATCTAAGTGTGTTACTCTTACGGTCTTCGAATTGCTTATCTCTGCCGATGTGGTAGATTCTGTAGATGAGGTATCCAGACAGTCGCAATCCCCACACACACACGAAGGCCGTGACCATAAGCTGCCTGCTGTCGTAATTCTTGAGAGTGCTCCCGCCTTGTCCCAAGAAGAATGTTAACAAAGCTATAATTATAAAGTTGGCACCGCCCGTGAAGTCTGTAAGCTTGTCGCTCTGAGACAGCGAGGCTATGGTGAAGAAGAGTATCTGCATTGCGACGGCCACCATCGCGCTCACCGCGAAATTGTTCCTGTCTAGAAAGGGCTCCATCTTAACCTCGTCACTTCGATTCGGGATCAGGGAATACTGACATCGATTTGTGTGTGTCGCATTGCCGCATTTTAACACTTGTCAACGTTTGGAGTTTGTGGAGAGACTGTACGCGGAACCCATTCTGCGGTGAATCGATTGATGGTTTGATTTGTTTTCGGATGCGCTGTGGTTTTTTTGAAGCGTGGCACAGTAAGCTCAGTCGCCCGAAAGCTTGCTACTAAAATAGATTTGACGTTTGCGGCGCGCGTGTGCGGAGTTCCCCCGCGCATGCGTGCAACGCTCGCGAATTAGACGGCACACATTTTTTTCTGTATTGACGACTGTCAGCTGACTCGTTTGTTGGAATTTACGGAAAATTTTGAAGATATGAATAAACAAAAGAAAACGCACATTGAAATATGAAATATTGCAATTATCAATTTATTTTGTTATACGAAATTTTGTAAAAAAAATTACGTAGGACGACATGGGCTTTACTAAATGTCAGTTAGAATTTGTTTCACTAGCAGATTGGTACACGACCTCTACTGATAAGACCAAACACACGAATAGATAACCTTTTTCTTCGGTAGGTCAGATAAAAATCATCTGATCTAAGACACAAAGACTCTCCCGACAATCGAAACGGAGATACTTAGCATGAAAAGAAAATACTATACTATGTAATATATAAATAGACAAGTGTAGTATTAAGTATGGCATATATTAAAAAGCATAATATAGGTGTAAACAACGTCAATAATATTAGTATTGATAATACAATACGAACAAAGAAACATTTTGTGATCAAAACTTACTATAATAATTTTATTTTCTCACAAACTACTTGTATTAGACAAGTAGTTTGTGAGAAAATAAAATTAGTAGCTGGGCATGAATTTTTTAAAGAAATATCACTCTGGATTATTTTCTTAGTATTTCATTCACTTACAGCGATTGAAAATTTATTTCCAAAATTTAATGCCTTGGGATTCAGACCTCGAACTTCGCATTGAGCCGTTTCAGACATTGCGGAATTGTTGTGTTTTGTTTTTAATAACTTTGAAACAGCAAACGTCCTTATAATAAGTGGTCACTGCCGCCCAAGGACAACAGTAAGCAACTTCATACAGAACAAGAGTTCTGTCTGAAGTTATTAAGATACGTTGCTATTTCCGAGGTCACAAAGGTCACCTCATATATCCGGAAATAGGTGTGGCTGTGGTACAGTCAGCAGCATATAGTTAGTGGCGTTCAAAGTGTCCATATTGTTAGATACAATCAAAGTGTTCAATAATATCGGCACAACCTACGTGTTCTAATTGTTCGCAACATCATAAACTTCCAAATGACAGAACATTCATAAATTCATAATGAACCACTCAAATTGTCACAATTTCAGCATCTGTTACGACACCAGCGGTAACCTAGCAACGAGACTGTTCGTAAATATAGGTACATTTTATAATATTATACCTTATGTTGCGGATATAAGGTTCCTGATCACTTACGGTATAGGACATGCTAACAATGACTCTTCTCTTCTCTCTTTTTTATATTAACAACTATCCTTTTCATATCTTGCAATGACGTCATTGACTGTCAAAGTCATAGAATCGGTCTAGGGGAACAAGAGGCATGATAAGACAAGACGAGAGGACGGACGAGTAAGACGGGTCATGCACACATACCGGAAACGAAACGCTTTTGCGAGATGTTGCTGCAGCCCATCAGAACCTGCTTTCAAACAATACTCAATGGACCATGACAGTGGATTTACAATCAAATTTAGTTTAAATGCATAATTGATGTAATATTTTTTTATCCTTAATAACTACAGAAATAAGCAAGAAATAGTATTGAATTGATGATTATGTTCTCCTTTATTTTACGTTTTCCTTGAAGTTGATAGGCAATTTTAACACTGCTTTAGTCTTACCGTTATTTCATATTTTCTTTTAACTTAGTAATTGGGGCAAAATGCGTAAATGTCACGGGGCATAATGGCATACACCATTATATTGCATTCTAATAATTCCATCGACAGAGTTAGTATCTCATCCGTGCTCAATTGCGTCAAGTGTTGTTAATGTTCTGTATATGGAAACATACACATATATTGCACCTGAAATACTTACCACGTCAAGTTCTACAAACCTACCCTCGTCAAGAAAAAGAAGGCCTAAGTGGGTTCATAACACACTTGAAAAAGAACAAGTTCAATCGATTGAGTCTTCTTCCTGTTCTCTCCGGAAATCAACGTTTGCCAGTGACACTATCTGATGCTGATTCACCACAACAACATTGTTCACAATTATTTGACGTGCAAAAAAGAAGTTCCTCAGAAATTCGTTTTCACGTACGAGCTTAAAGTTATTCGATCGTTACTAGCAAGGATGTTCAAAGGGTTTCAAAGGATGTATATTAAAAAAAAAATAAAGACTGATGTATATTTCACAAACAATATATTTTAGCTAAAATATAATAGTTTTTCTGTAACCTCTACGGTTTTCTCATTTTTAAACTGATGAAAAGTATCTTCATTAAATTTTAAAACCCTAAATGAGATAAACATATGTCAATATTATCATTGCTCGCACAGTAAGTGATCCTTACAACATATTCGCAACATAAAGTTTAATATTATAAAATGTACCTATATTTACAAACAGTCTCGTTGCTAGGTTACCACTGACGCCGGAACATTTGTGACAATTTGGGTGGTATTAACATTATGAGTTTATGAACGTCCTGACATTTGGGAGTTTAAGATGTTATCAACAATTAGAACACGTAGGTTGTGCCGATATTATTGAACACTTTGATTGTATCTAACAATATGGACACTTTGAACGCCACTAACTATATGCTGCTGACTGTACCTCCCCGGTCTGATCATATTGACGACCCGCGTGGCGAAGCGGTTACCATTCCGGTCTGACACGCAATGGGTCCCAGGTTCGATTCCCGGCCAGACAGGTAACTGAATGATGAGTTTAGATTCGTGTTCTGGGTCTGGGTGTTTGTGCATTCGTCTTGTGTGTGTCCATGGTACCCACGACAAAGGAGAAAATCCTACTGTGGGGCTATGAGTGTAGAAAGCGTGTGTGTATATGCGTTCTACCTTGCAAGTGATGAACAATACTCACTTGGTCATGTATATAAACTGAGATATATAATTGGGTCGAACTCTCATATGCAAGTCACTGGCGTAAAGATATGTCTAAAAATAGAGTCTACTTCATACAGACACAAATACGTGAAACTGTTGAATTGAATACTAATATACTTATATAAAATACTAATATAATAATCATACGAATATACTAAAACTAATATACTAATAATATTATGGAGGCGAAAGTTTGTGAGTGTGTATGTTTGTTACTTCTTCACGTGTAAACGGCTGGAGCGATTTTCATAAAATTTGGTAGGGAGTTAGCTGACACTCTGGATTAACATATAGACTACTTTTTGTTGTGAGAAAATATCTTACTCCCACGGAACAATCGATACATCGATTTTTTAACGCGGGCGAAGCTGCGGGGTTCAGCTAGTTAGATAATAAAACGAAAACTAACGGTAGATTTTGGAAGTTCAAAACACGATTGTTATTTGTAATTATTTGTTTGGTTTTCCGTTTTATAGGAATTTTCACTAAGATGAAAATATAAAAGCATTGTGAACGATATTTCTTTGCAATAGTCTAGTCGTTGAAGGTGGTAGAACCAGTAGAGTTCCACCGGGGAAATACCACCGCCACACCTATTTCTAGCGTGAAGCAGTTCTTGCGTTCCGTGATGGTGGTTGCCGGCACACTTTTATATGAGGCGACCATCATAGTCCTCGGGAGAGCAACACCTCTGTGATTGACTTCAGATGGAACCCATGTTCTGTATGAAGTCGATTACAATTGATGACATTCGTAACATTACTATTATGTGGTATTAGAACTGTGTTCCTGATACAGCCGATATATCTGATCTGCGTATCAAGTATTACTATCAGTCGCCAACCCATTATTGTCCCACTGCTGGGCACGGGTCTTCTCTCGAAATGAGAGAATTTTAGGCCATAGTCCACCGCGCTGGCCAAGTGCGAATTGGTGGACTTCACACACCTCCGAGAACTTTTTTTTTTAAAGAACTCTCGGGTGTGTAGGTTTCCTCACGATGTTTTCCTTCACCGAAAAGCAGTGATAATTAATTTCTAATACGCTCATAAATCAGTGGTGCGTGCCTGGGTTTGAACCTCGGACCTCCCGGTCGAGAGGCCAAGTTTCAACCATTAGGCTATCACTGCTCTACTACTACTACCAGTAGTGTTACTTATTGGTTCATTTCGTGGCGACAGCGATAGTCGACATGCGAAACGTGATAACGTAATGTAGAAAGTAGGAACTCAACTACACGAACACTGTATGAACCAAACGCAATTAATGAATTAAAAAAGTTGGCGGTGATAATACGGAAATATCTATGACAAATTAAAACAGAAATTCAATGCGAACTATGTGAAATGCCATTTTTTTTAAATATTGAAGTGTTAAACGTGCATGCAGTCCACCTGATGTTACGAAGTCACTTCCCTAGTCTAACACAACTACGTATAGACATACGTAGTATTGTTGTGTTTTGTTTTTTAACCGACTTCCAAAAAGGAGGAGGTTATCAATTCGTCTGTATTTTTTTTTTTTTTTTATATTTGTTACCTCATTTCTCCGGACTGGGTGAACCGATTTAGATGATTTTTTTTTTATTTGAAAGGTAGTGCGTGTCATAGGGTCCCATTTTTTTTTAGTATTTTTTTGACTAGGGCATCCATAAGAAAAACGCATAAGTCTTAAATTTGCATTTTCAATGTACGCGATAAATGTATGAATAACTCAATATCCCGCCAACCGATTTTGATGATTCTTTTTTTATTAGAAAGCATGTACTCCAGGGGTAGTCTGATAAGAGTTTGATAAGGTTCTAATCATAGGATCTTCAACTTTTTGGAGCAAAATAATAAAATTAGTGATAGTCGGCCGAACCTTAGCTGGAGAAGTCCAATTGAGTAAAATATAGAATAAAATTACTATGTAGGTATTTACTATGAAAAATTTGACCTTCAACTCTTCAATCCTGATGATGCAGGGGTACTGCTAGCCTGAACTATAAAAGTTGGTCGTTTGATGTTTGCGAATATATAATGAAATTGTTAAGCAAATTCATGGGACAAAAATTTGACCTTCAACTCCTCAACCCTGATGATGCAGGGGTACTTAAAGCCAAAACCATAGGAATAAGCCATTTGGTGCTTACGTATATGTTATAAGATTACTGAGCAAAAACATAAGATGAAAAATTTGACCTTCAACTCCTCAACCCTGATTATGGAGGGGTACTTCAATCCTAAACCATAGAAGTTGGCAATTTGGTGCTTACGGTTATGTAAAGAAAATACTAAGCAAAAATATAAAATCAAAAATTTGACCTTCAACTCCTCAACCCTGATGATGAAGGGGTACTTCAATCCTAAACCATAGGAGTTGGCAATTTGGTGCTTACGGTTATGTAAAAATAATACTAAGCAGAGGCACAAAATTAAAATTTTGACCTTCAACTCCTCGACCCTGATGATGAAGGGGTACTTCAATTCTAAACCATAGGAGTTGGCAATTTGGTGCTTACGGGTATGTAAAAATAATACCAAACAGAGGCACAAAATTAAAATTTTGACCTTCAACTCCTAAACCCTGATGATGCAGGGTACTGCAAGCCTGAGCCATAGAAGTTAGCCACCTGGTACTAACGTATATGTTATAAGATTACTAAGCAACAATATAAGATGAAAAATTTGACCTTCAACTCCTCAACCCTGATGATGGAGGGGTACTTCCAGAGGGGGCGCCCTGTTTGTATGAATTGTAAAAGTGTTTTATGTTTAATTTTTGTGAATATGTAGATGCACAAAGCAAACTTAGAGGCTTTATTTAAATACAAACATAAAAATATAGTCACTAAAAAGTGTAAAATAAAAACTTTTTAACAAAAAATATCTACAGACTTCCATGTCACAAAAAAGTAAAAAATAATTTAAATATATTTTGGTCTAGAACATACTCAGTACTTAGTACATAGTTCTGAAGTCGGTGCTCATATAGGACGTAGTTACCGTCGTCCAGCGAAATATGTCGAGCACCGACTTCAGGACTATGTACTAAGTACTGAGTATGTTCTAGACCAAAATATATTTAAATTATTTTTTACTTTTTTGTGACATGGAAGTCGGTAGATATTTTTTGTTAAAAAGTTTTTATAATAACTTTGAAACAGCAAATGAACAGGCAGTAGGTACTTATAATAGGCGGTCACTGCCGCCCAAGGACATCAGTAAGCAACTTTGTGCAGCACCTTATATTATAAATTAGTCGACCCGGCGAACTTAATTCCGCCTAAAAGTCAAAAATCTAAAATTATCAGTGTTTCTCTATATTACACATTTATGATACATAAAACATTCCTCTTGAATCACTCTATCTATTAAAAAAACTCATTTTTACAGATTAGCATACATAGGGACAGAGCGCTTTTTTTTTGGCAATTGTGTAGTTGCTGTTGGCCCTAATGGCCTTTACAGCTTCACCGGGTATATTATGGCGAGCCTAAAGCTCAAGCCGGGACAGGAAGACTGTGGGCTGGAAGGGACGGAAGGCTTTGGTCCCCGTTGCCGGGTTCCTCCACCTTCCTCCTTCGCTAGAGGAAGGGACGGTTGCGGATCCAGCTAATGCCGGAGTCCTGGCCTTCCGCCTCTGGTTAAATGGGGATTGCGGCTGACCCAAGGGCACCTCCTATGAGGTACGGACCTCGGCTTGGATCAGTTACGCTAAAACGGGGGCGAGGAAGAGGGGGGACAGAGCGCGAGAAGCTGTTTTGTTTTATACTATGTAGTGATATACCCTTCCAACATTATAAATGTAAATGTAAGTATGCCTGCTACGGTTTCACTTCAAAACTACTCAACTGTTTATCATGAAACTTCACGCATATTCTTACCGCTCTTACGCATTAGCGGTTGGCCGCCTAAGGATACGTACACACGGGGCGTTTTTGTCCCGTGCCCGCCGCGGTCCCGGAACTACGGTTTTATTTATAAACTCACGAGATTCTTATTTGCGTGGTTCTACTTGGTGCCCGCCGGTGCAGCACCGCTAACAACCGCGCGCATCGCGGCCGAAAAACGCGTCGTGAGATTTGCTTGAATTTTTTACATTTATATTTGCATCCTACAGAATCTGCAGGCCCGCAACCGCGGCGGCCGCGGGTGAAAACCGCTCCGTGAGTACGTAGCCTAACGCGGTTTCATCGCGGTTTCTTCGCGATTGGTCGCCATAGCCATAGGTCAGCAGCAGCTCTTCTTTCAACCGCCGCGGTTGAAGTTTTGTGACGGTTAGTGTGTACAATCACAAGCGGTTGCATATTAAACTGGAAAACCGGATAGCCGCGCGGTTTGCCGCACCTGTGGTTAACCGCTAGTGTGTATGAGGGCTTAGAGGTATTAGAAAAAACATAGGATACTTTTTATAGATTAAGATCCGGCTGCAAAAATGTGTAGTTATCGTGTGCGTGCTGAAATCCACATTTTTACTCATATTTATGATTAGGAGAATAAAAATCCACCAGGTTGCCAATCAAAATGTGGCCGATAATATTTTTAATTAAATTATTATTATTTGATTTCGCGGGAAAAATTTCACTTATCAAATTTTGAAATAAAATATCGTTCACTTCACAGAAATAGGTATAAAGACTATGAAAAATCGTAGTTGCCGTTGCGCACGTACCCGCACCTCTTCGCAGCCAGGTTTAAACAGGTATGATTTTGATATATTTATTCGTCCATAACGAATGTTTATGTTTTATACATCAAAATAAAGCTAATTTTTTTCTCATTATTATGATATACGGCAACCTAATTAAGTCTGGCCGCAGGTTAGGGTTACTGGCTGTTAAAGATGGTAAATATTGAAGGGTGAGTGAGAGGAAGCTAGCGCGTAACATCACGTGTCTAACAAGGATAGAGATTGCCAGCTGTACGACGTTTTAAAGCTATTGCGCCATACGAAATCACAAGATATTTTTTTTATTTTCCATACGCTTGAATGTTTAATTTATATGTAATAAATGATTGAGTACTTGAATAAAATAGAAAACTATTTCATACGGTACTTGCACAATATAATTTTCTTTACATAAGTAACCTTGGCTTTATTTTGATCAATATTAAGTTTTTGTTGTACCTAACTATAAAATTTGTAGTTTTGAAAGGATGACAATTCTTTTGGAGTATTTATTTCTTAGTCGTTCTTGCTATTGTTAGAACTGGTGATTGAGAACACTAGCATCTGACGTATGTGCAACAGCTTTAAAATGTCGTACAGCTGGCAATTGCTATCCTTGTTAGACTGGTGATGTTACGCACTAGCTTCCTCTCACTCAC
The DNA here is from genome assembly GCA_949699795.1 of Spicauda simplicius. Taxonomy (NCBI): domain Eukaryota; kingdom Metazoa; phylum Arthropoda; class Insecta; order Lepidoptera; family Hesperiidae; genus Spicauda; species Spicauda simplicius. Next base: position 753,937 of record OX453078.1, on the reverse strand, counting down.
CCTTCAATATTTACCATCTTTAACAGCCAGTAACCCTAACCTGCGGCCAGACTTAATTAGGTTGCCGTATATCATAATAATGAGAAAAAAATTACCTTTATTTTGATGTATAAAACATAAACATTCGTTATGGACGAATAAATATATCGAAATCATACCTGGCTACGAAGAGGTGCGGTCAAGTGCGCAACGGCAACTACGATTTTTCAAAGTCTTTATACCTATTTCCGTGAAGTGAACGATATTTAACTTAAAAATTTGATTAGTGAAATTTTTCCCGCGAAATCAATTATCAATAATTTAATTAAAAATATTATCGGCCACATTTTGATTGGGAACTTGGTAGATTTTTATTCTCCTAATCATAAATATGAGTAAAAATGTGGATTTCAGCACGCACACGATAGCTACACATATTTGCAGCCGGATCTTAATCTATTACTAACAAATATATTTTAAAATATATTCTGTATATAATATATTAAATAGAAATTTGAAGAAACACAAGCGTTTACCTCAAACCTATCATATTCCTATTTTAGGAATATGGCATTTTCCGTCATAACGGCTGTAAACATATCATGTCATAGGATTACAAGTACGTGTGACAGACAAAGAAAGATAAAGAGCCATAAATAATGTATTAAAGTTGATAAAAACTATCCGATAACGTAAAATGGTCTGAGTAAATACATATTCATTCGATATACATATGTACACGTCGCGAGAAACTTTCTGAATATTTTTACGAAAGTTATGTACGAAAGTAAACGAGCAAACAGTGCACTGGTTAGTAAGTGGTCATTGCCGCCCATGGAATGTCTTTATGTTTTTATTTTATTTTGTATAGGCCTACGGGGGCACTTAGAAATTGTCAGTTAAACATTTTTTTTACACTACTTCCGGATCAGAACACTACCTTATCTGAGAAGATGCCGCAAGAAACTCAGCGGGTTTGTCTTTTTTGTTATGTTGTATCTTTTATTTTTTTAATTTTTCATGGACCTCTGTAAAAACTTCATAAAAAACATGGGTCTGTGTTAAGTCTGTCACAGTAAATTGCTACTCCCGAGGACTAAAATGGTCGCCTCATATAAAGGTGTGCCAACCACACCCTTTCATCGAAATGCAAAAAATGCTTCACGCTAGAAATAGGTGTGGCGGTGGTACTTCCCCATTAATATTAGCATTGCGCAATCCTTCTCTACATCAAATATAACCGTGCGTAATTTCATACTCCTCCGCCTGCGGCAATTATCTTAAAACCGAATAACAATTTGCCTTGCTTGCTTCACGTATTATAATTATATTAATATATAGATATTCTATTCATTATTCATTTTTATAGGTGGTGAAATTAATGTTCTGACCAGCAAGTAGATTGTCATGCCTATTTCTAGCATGAAGCATGTTTTTTTAAAGACTGTAAATTACGATTTACCTAAATATAAAGCGATAATCGTAGTCCAGAAGAAAGGCAACAAATGAGTTAAAGTAGAACTGCGTCCTATGTTCTGCCTGAATTCCCTGAATTTTAAGCTATTGCATTGCTCGCGGGCTTTGAGCGCGGCGACCGAGTCAAGAAATTCCGTAACGAAAATAACCTAACACCGCTCCACTCCGCGTACCATGAAGCGCGGCCGAACGTTCGCTTAACGTGTATGTATATGGTACGACAGTACGAAAATCAAAATGTAATAGTTTTACGTCGTCCCTCGGGGTCAGAATAGGGCTACGGTATCCCCTGCCTTTCGTAAGAGGCGACTAAAAGGGGCTTCCGGGGTTGCAGACGGCTAGAGTGGGAGCTCGAACCGTTCGGTCAGGCAATCCCGGGAAGGACGGCGGTATGTGTGGTCGCATACTGTCGCAAAGACTAGACGGAGCGGTGGGCCCAGCCGCCCATCTGGGAGGAGCCCGATGGGGCAGCGCGGTTGGAGGATTCCGGTTGAAGTCGTTTCGAGATCCCGGAGTCCTTCTTTTCAGCGCCGCGGACGGCCACCGGGGGGGTTTTAGTGCGGTAAAAATCCCACATAACCCTGCGTCGCTCCCACGGCGTCGGGTACCTTTGGAAGGTTTCCCCCTCGAAAACAAAAAAAAACAAATAGCTTTACGCAGCAGTCCCCGAGTGCCGCATGTGTTTTAGTTAAAATTGTGTATGGACGGTAACCACTCACTAAATAGACTGTCTTCTATAAAAAAACCTGTGAAAAAATACCACTCCCGACTCCAACAGTAATGCACCAACATATAATAGATTCCTTTATGAGAGCATTTCCGGCGAGCGTACAAACTGACGTCCCATTATTGAACTAATGTACGTATACCTATATGTTAGTATGTACTTGAGAAGTGATAATAAAATAGTTGAAATGGTCTCTAAATCGACGGTCCGAAGTTCGAATCCCAGACTCCACTGATTTGCACTGATTTACACTAAGGCACAATGATGGGATACAATCTATTATTGTGCCACTGCTGGGCACGGGTCTTCTTTTAGAATGAGAGAGTATTAGGCCATAGTCCACCGCGCTGGCCAAGTGCGAATTGGTGGACTTTACACACCTCCAAGAACTTTTTTCTTTAAGAACTCTCGTGTGTAGGTCGTTCCTCACGATGTTTTCCTTCACCGGAAAGCAGTGATAATTAATTTCTAATACGCACATAAATCAGTGTTGCGTGCCTGGGTTTGAACCACGGACCCCACAATTGAGAGGGCAAGTTTCAATGCTCGACAGCTACAAAGATGTGCGTATTAGAAATGCTTTATGGTGTAGGAATAGTAGCAAAGAACATGCAGTCCACCTGTTGGTTAGTGGTTATTGGTCACTGCGCATAGACATCTGTAAGGACACTTCATATAAAAGTGCCACTTTTTTTCACCGAAACCCAAGAACTACTTCAAGCTTAAAAGATGTGGGGAGGTACCACCGTTGATCAGCCCTCGTTCTACCTTGTTTTATTCCTAAATCCGTCGATGAGCAGATGGTCTACCTGATACCTGATACTCAGATGGAAGGGAAACAAGAAAATAAAAACTTTTTAACAAATACCTACCGACTCCCATGTCACAATAAAGTAAAAAATAATTTAAACATATTTTGGTTTCGGACATACTCAGTACTTAGTACATAGTCCCGAAGGCGGCGCTCAATATATTTCACTGTTTGACGGTGACGAAACTATGTCGTATAAGAGCGTGATATTGAGTTATTCGTCCATTTATGGCGTCGTTAATGTAAATTTAATACTTATGCGATTTTCATATGGATGCCATTATAAGAAGTGAACTAAAAAAGGTGGGGAAAAAATGACACGCACTACCTTTCAAATAAAAAAAAACAGCCAAATCGGTCCACCCAGTCCGGCTTAATCAGGTAACATGTATAAAAAAAATACAGACGAATTGAGAACCTCCTCCTTTTTGAAAATCACACACACTTTCTACACTCATAGCCCCACACTAGGATTTTTTTCTGTTTCGTACACACACGTACACACAAGACGAATACACAGACACCCAGACCCAGAACAGCAATGTAAACTCATCATTCAGATACCTGTCTAGCCGGGAATTAAACCCGGAACCCATTGCGCGTCAGATCGGTATGGTAACCGCTCGGCCACGCGGGTCGTCATAAAAGTCGGTTAAAAAGAGTACTCACGTGGCCTCCAGCCCAGAGTCGATATTATTAGCAGTGATATACATGGTGGCCATGTCAGCGATGACCAGACGGAAGTCCTCTTCCACCTCGCTGAAGTTGGACAAGGGCATAGCTAGGTTCACAGCGAAAGTGTACTCTGGCACCATCCCCGGATCCTCTGTGGGTTCTTCTGGCTTTATTTCTGGTACCGGGGCTGTAAGACGTACGCTTATATTAAATTTCATATATACTTTTATTTATATTATTTTCAAGCTGGTAGAACCAGCGTAGTTCGATCGGGGAAGTGCCACCGCTACACCTATTTCTAGCGTGAAGCATTTCTTGCTTTTCGATAGAAGGGTGTGGTTGCCGGCACACTTTAACACGAGGCGACTATAATAATCCTCAATAGGAGTAGCAACGCATCTGTGATTGACTTCAGATGGAACCAATGTTCATGAGCAGATGTCCATGAGCGGCAGTAAAAAAGCTTCAAAAAAATCAAAACGCTTTCTACACTCATAGTCCCACAGTAGGATTTTCTCCTGTATCGTGGGTGCCATGGACACAATTAAAGACAAATACACAAAAACACAGACCCAGAGCAAAAATCTAAACTCATCATTCAAATACCTGTCTGGCCGGGAATCGAACCCGGGGCCTACTGCGTGTCAGACCGGTATGGTAACCGCACCGCCACGCGGGTCGTCAAACTGCTAGCGACCATCTTAGTCCTTGGGAGTAGCAACTCTTTTTGATTGAATTTGGGTAGAAATCCTGTTCTATATGAAGTCGCTTACAGGTGTCCATGTGACAAATGTGCATCAGACTCGTGCACACCGGGTTCCGTATCATTATTTATAAGAATCAACGCAAAAATCATGTTCATTGTATGGGAGAAATCTGTAAGTATCTGTAAAAATTTTAACTTCCTAACTATCACGATTCATGAAATACGGTTTAATGACAGACATACGGCATCGGTACGTTCCATTATAAATCCTGGGGTCCCAAGTGTTACGGAAGGCCACCAAGGAGGTCTTAATGGGTAGGTATTAATCCCACATAACCCGGAATCTCTACCACGGCGTTTTGTTTGTGGGTTTCCTCCCCGTCACCAAAAAAAGAGAAACTTACCAATCAATTGGATGCTGACATTGAACCCTCGTTGCCACCTCATACCCGGCATGGTTCGGAACCTCATGAACATCTTGTTCACGTTGAGAAACCGGTACCGCCGAATCTCGTTCAGGCGATGCGAGAAGATCAGTCCGTCCAAACCTGATGGATTGTCACGACCTGGGAATACGGAAGAGTTAACAAACATTATCCGATTGAAGTCGCAAACGATGCTGATAGTCAGTGGTCACTGTCGCCCATACAGATCTGCAGTGGCGTAGCGCGGACCAATGTAGATGTTGGCGAACTCCTATCAGCGAGGCCCCTTTTCTATAGTTCCCAAGAGCTTTCCGGTACATTGACCTTCAAACATGCTTTGACGCAACATATCTGCTCATGATAGTGAAAAAGTTTGAAAAAGGTCTTATTTTATAAAAAAAAATCGTCGACGTGGTATTTTCAGAGATAGACAAAACAAATAGCATGATTCCATTGGATGGTGACCCTAAAAATGTCTCGACCTCCTACTCCAAGAAGGCCTCACGAGGCCCCTGTAACTGCGAGGCCGTGGGCGAAGGCCCACTGCGCTAACGCCTAGCTACGCCACTGGAGATCTGAACTAAATCACAGATACGTTACTCCGTATTGAAATTCGACTAATCTTCTGTCTCATATTAATGTATGTAATAACGAAGATACCTCCTCACTTCGACTTTAGATTGGGCGAGATCCAAGCCGACCTCCTCCACAAATATCTCACAAAACTGATCAATGTAATGACGAAATTAATGGTAAACTATAAAAAGATTACATACCCGGTTGAACCAACAGGAAGTCATTCAGTCCGTTCACAGCGAAATCGGTGACATTAAACTCGATACCCATACCTTCGCCTTCCAAGAACCAGTCAAACAAAGCATTCGTTGGGTAAGGATCGGGATAGTTGGGAGAGGTCACGATCACTGGCTCGTCGAGGCTTAGCTTTATTTTCGTTGGCTCTATAATACTCTCCTCATCAATAACCATCGGGCGTATCGAATTAGCCTTCAAAATAGTATTTCCTGCTCCTGGATTAATTATACCGTTAAATTCACCCGCGTCTGTTAAATTACTGCTGTAATCTATAGGTGTGGCGGATGCAGCTAAGGTGGTAGTTTCATCAATTAGATTCGTGATTGTATCAACACTTTTGTCTGTTCCGAAGTCTAAAGGCTCTACATCGTGTACTTTGACGGTAGCCTTCTCTGTAGACGATTCACTACTCGTTTCTGTAGTATCATTGGCAACTAGAGCGTCATCTACGTAATGGATCAATTTAGTTGACTCTGTAACTTCTGCGGAGGGAGGTTGTTTTGTAGTTTTGTTTGTCGACGCTTTTACAACTTCACCGTCATCTGCATCTTCCTCATATTCTAGACCTTCAGTATCTTCGAACTCTTCATTACTTTTATCTGAAAATTCCTCAAAGATCTTGGATAAGTTTTTGTCATCGACTTCTTCGTAGTCTTCATGAGCTGCGTTTTCCATATCAAACAATTTATTCTTAATTTCATCAAAACCTGGCAATTCTTCTTCATTTATTTCAGCGTCATCAACATCGTCATTCAATTTTTTCCAGGTTTCACGCAATCTATTCAAATCATCAATCAAATCACCGTATGCTTTATCAACTGTGTCCTCTCCACTATCCACTTCATCATACACCATTTTGGAACTCTCATTGGTACCATCAACATCTTTAACGGCATCATCCAATTTTGTGTCTTCTGGGCTCTCAATTTCTTCGTCATCAAGATCTGCTTCTAATACTTTCCTATCAATACCATTTTTAATATCTTCAAAATTTGCTGATTTATCAAGTGCAAAATCATCATCAGCGTCCTCTTCTAACAGCTTTTTCGTTTCCTCGACAGCTTCATCAATATTAGTATCATTTATTTTATTCAGAACTCCAAATTCATCATCGTAGTCACTGTCACTATCTTCATTTAGAAGAGCGCTTGTTTCATCGATAATTTTCTTTTGCGCATCAGATGGTTCATCATTTTTTACATCATTTTTAACATTTTCAACCTCTTCTGAAGCCTTTGCTTGTTTTGTGCCAGCGTCATTTTTTGCGTCTTTCTCTTCTGCTTGCTTGTTGTCAACTTGGCCTTCGTTTTCAACCATAACAACATAATCGTCTTTGACCTCTGATCTGTTGTCCTCTATTTGATAATCGTCGATATTTTCCGATTCATCATTGTATTCGTCGTCCATAATTTCATCATTTTCTTTCTCAATCCTCTGAATTTCTTTTTCTACCATTCCATCGTTATTATCTGGTGGAATTTGGTATTCTGGATATTCTTGGGCTTCCTCAACGTCGTGGTCCATTTCCTCGCTGTAGTACAAGTCTTTGTACATATCCTTATCTTGAACGTTGCCTGTGAAAAGAAAAAAAATAATAAGTCATCTCCTTATTTCATTAATACTATAAATGCAAAAGTTTCTTACGAGCTACATATGTGTGTTTGTTACTGTTTCACGAATAAACACCGGTCGGGTTTTGCTGATCTTTGGCACGCATGGTTATAATACCGCGTTCGTTGATATATGCGTTTCCTATAGGTCGACAGGGAGAGAATGCCTATGGCATTAAGTCCGCTTTTGCACCATTTTAGGTATATTGTAATAATTAATAACATACTTTATGACCTTTGGCACACATAGTTTCTAACCTCAATTAACACAGGACACCCATTATCGTCGTAGACTTTTTGAAGTGAAACTTCTTTAGGCGCATGAGGGTAAAATTTTTACAGATGAAACGTCACGCCGGTATGCAACGGAAGTGTCGGAAAAGAAAGAGAGAGTGATCGAGACCGATTGAGAGAGAGTAAGACAGGGCGAACGTAGCATGAGCAACTAGCCGTAGAGTGAGAGTAGGGAGCAAGCGAGTGAGAAAGATTGAGAGAAAAAGTGAGACAGAGCGAACGTCGTATCACGCCTTTTTCCCTTCCTCTTAATCTTGGAAATTTAAAGTTTTAGATTTGTATAAATATAAACAAGATTTATAAATTAGTTCGCCAAAGAAGTTTCACTTCTGACATGTGTACTTTGTACGCACGCATGTTTTTATATTTTTATTTGGACATACAGACAGCATAGCATACAAAACATTTTCAATAAAATATTATTTTATAGTAACATTATATCCAATATACATGCCAATTATAAGTATGTACAGCATTCTAATAATAATGCGAAGACATTTTATTGCTAAGGTAAAAGTTATATAATGAGAAGTAAAGTATATGTACTAAAATAGACATGACCGTGCTATTATGTGCTATTAACTCAAGCGCACAATTTTTTGAAAAGAATCGCCATACATAATTCATATCGCAGATCTTGAAGCTAACCGTGAACTACGTACATAATCGAGATGGGCAACTATATTGTGAATCATGTAACAAAACTTTTAAAACCAAATGGATTTGCAAGTCATATCAGGGCGCACGCCAGGCGCACTGCCAAGAGGTCGCCGTGGACGGATACGTCTTGGAGGACATCATCAGACGTGACCGAAGCTAAGCAGCGGGAATAGCCGTTAAAAATATGTTATTCATTCCTGTTATTTACTTTAGCAAAATAAGGAGCAAGTGGGTTATCTAGATCATAATGATCTGTAAACTTAAGCTACGTTTGGTGTTGCACGTGGTTGGGTGACGGTCAGTAGCTTCATATTGTTTTTGTGCTTCAAAAACACTCTAAAGTTTAAGCTTGTTACTTGTACTTGTACGCACAATTAAGTGTTATAATATAATCTTAAGTTTTTAAACTCGACCACGATGCATGCCGTGGTGGCCTGTTATTAAGACAGCATTAAATTTAAGCCTAATGTAGTTTTAAGTTGTAAGTGTAATGTATTGCCTTGTTGGCTGCCGTTTTTAATTGAATAAATAAATAAAGCCGATCCTATTCGCTATGTTAATATCTCATCTGAGGGTTGTAAGCATTCCGTCTCGAATTGACCACGTTGTATGGAATGGAATGTGTATAGAATAGGCCTCTAGGCGTCTTTATTTAGTTCCGAAAGACGATCATGAGATTACACAGAGGAGTAGGTATGCTCTTCGTATGGTCTTGTAGTTCCGAGACCAGAATAGGGCACCGGTACCCTCTGTCTGTCGTAAGAGGCGACTAAAAGGGGCTTCCGGGGTTGTGGGCGGGAAGAGGAGGTCTAACTGTCCAGCCAAGCGACCCCGGGAAGGACGGCGGTATGTGTGGTCGCATGCCGCCGTAAAGACCAAAAGGTGCGGTGAGCGTTTCACGCCCACCAAGGAAGAGTCCTAAAGCGGCATCGCGCTCGGAGGACTCTGGCTGTGTTCCATTGAAGATCCCGGAGTCTTTCACATAGTGCTGAGGACGGCCACCTTTAGTGCGGTGAGAAACCCACTAATCCACGTCGCTCCCACGATCCCGGAATCCTCCACACTAGTGCAGAGAACGGCCACTGGGGGGCTTTTGGTGCGGTAAGAATCCCTCATAACCCGCGTCGCTCCAACGTCGTCAGGTACCTTATGAAGGTTTCCCCCTCGTTAACAAAAAAAATGGTCTCTCGTACGAAGAGCGTATGTGCTTACGACGTGTCAATTACATAACAGCAAGATGAAATTGCAATATTATTTCCATTATCATTTCATTGTTAAATATTATTGCAATCTGCCTCCCAGCTATTTTTGTCACGTACTTATCAAATAATCGTGACACACGAAGTATAAAGTAACTGCTTACAACAGTATATATGTACCTATTGAAAATGTGTATAACTTAGGAGTAGTAGTAGCGTTAGGGTTCCGTAACCAATCCCCTGCCTGTCGTAAGTGGCGTCTAAAAGGGGCTTCCGGGGTTACAGACGGCTAGAGTGGGAGCTCGAACCGTTCGGCCAGGCAATCCCGGGAGGGACGGCGGTATGTGTGGTCGCATACCGTCGCAAAGACTAGACGGAGTGGTGGGCCCAGCCGCCCATCTGGGAGGAGACCGATGGGGCAACGCGCTCGGTGGATTCTGGTTGAAGTCGTTTCGAGATCCCTGAGTCCTCCTTTTCAGCGCCGAGGACGGCCACCGGGGGGGTTTTAGTGCGGTAAAAATCCCACATAACCCTGCGTCGCTCCCACGGCGTCGGGTACCTTTTGAAGGTTTCCCCCCTCGAAAACAAAAAAAAGGGTTCCGTAATCAAACGGGACCCTATTACTAAAAGCTGTCCGTATGACTGTCACCTGGCTGTATCTCATTAACTGTGATAGCTAGAGGGTTGGAATTAATACAGATGGTGAATTTTTGTTGCCGTTAAAACAACACTAGAATGGTAGCTAAGGTGATTTTTATGCCGTTTGTTATAGATTGCAGTTGATAGAACCAGTGAACTTTTATCTGACTGAAGTAACAAATGAGCATGCAGTCCACCTGATGGTAAGTGGTCACTGCCAATCATGGACTTCTGTAATCGACTTCATACAGAACATGGGTTCCATCTGAAATCTATCACAGATGCGTTGCTGTGTGCCGGTAACCACATCCTTCTATCGAAAAGCAAGAACTGCTTCACGCTAGAAATAGATGTGGCGGTGGTACTTCCTCGGTCGGACTACACTGGTTCTACCACCTTCAACAGGTGTGGCGGTGGTACTTTTAAACCAGTATTCTTAATACAAATTTGTTGCGTCCTCGAAACAATCATTTTATGTATTCCCTCATCGATTCAAAATACAAAGCACGTTACAGCTGGAAACAAAAACGTAAACGTAAAATGTAAATTGCAACGTATGAGCCAAAACTTAAGCAAAGATTGTTTTGAACAAAAATATCATTAAAATATTTCAGTACTTCTGCTAGTTAAACAACACAATACAACAAGCAAACAAACAAGGTAGGTAGGTTGAAACGGGGGGGGTTTTAGTGCGGTAAAAATCCCACATAACCCTGCGTCGCTCCCACGGCGTCGGGTACCTTTTGAAGGTTTCCCCCTCGAAAACAAAAAAAAACAAAGGTTGAAACTGTGCAAAAAAAACGTGTATTTTATGGCCATTGTGATATATAATCGACTTCCGGATTCATTTAAATCTTTGACATTCAATCAATTTAAGTCTCAAATGAAATCATGGCTACAGAAGAAATGTTTTTATTAAATTAATGAGCACTTTAGATTTAGATTAGATTTTAAGGAATAATCTATTGCAATGACAATTAAATAACATTGACAAAATTTGACATTATGTATTTTACCAATGAAATTTTAACTATGATGAATATTTAATTTTATAGTGACAATTGTAATTTAGCCAAATATTATATGTTGTATTTATTCTAATAAAGTTTACTCATGCCTAGCTGTTATAAATAGATTAGACTACATAAAATTATTAATGCCGACAAGGTAGAGAACTTTGTAAATAATGGTAACTGCTTTTATGTAACCTTATTCTACCAAATAAAAAAATATTATTATTATTATAAAAGCAAACAAGCATTATATAGATTTGCAATGACACGTCAATTGTGCAGATAAGCAGTTACTTCATTGTGTATTGTTTAGTCATTAAACAATATTATTCTCGTTTTATTACTCATGTCTACGTAACATAATATTGAATTAGTTTATATTAATGGAATAATTAGGCGAAATATTGCAATCGTAGATATTACCTGACCGCGTCAGGGTGCGTAATGTTTTTGTATATAATTATGTATGTATGTAGGGTAGGGTTGAGTAGGCAGTCCCGGATTAGCCACATAGCAAGAGTAGCAAATGCTACGGGCCCCGCGACTAGAGCGGCCCAACTCCTACCTGCTATTTATTTTTTACTATCTTTGCTATCCTAAAAATCCGAAACATTTTTTTTTATTTTAAACACGCACGCACGCACGCTTTCACACGTTTTCTACACTCATAGCCCCACAGTAGGATTTTTCTCCTGTGTCGTGGGTACCACAGGCACAAGACGAATACACAAACACCCAGACCCAGAATAGGAATCTAAACCCATCATTCAGATACTTGTCTGGCCGGGAATCGAACCCGGGACACATTGCGCGTCAGACCGGTATGGTAACCTCTGCGCCCACGGGTCGTCACTAAACTAAATGAAGATATAGAAAGGGTCATCTCTATTTTCTTCCAGGTTAAATCCAGAAAAGTTTCCTAGCAACAGCACAGCCAGCGCGGTGGACTATGGCATAAAACTCTCTCATTCTGAGAGAGGACCCGTGCCCAGCAGTGGAACAATAATGGGTTGACGAGAGAGATTTATTATATGATTTTAGACTAGTATTATCGCGGAATTGATACATTATAACACTTAACGGGTACTCACGATATGTGGTTTATGAATTCTTATAGAATTATTTTTGCCGATATTTCGACCCAGTTGCATGGATCGTGGTCACGGCCAAACTGCGGTGGCGGGGAGAAACCGTTGACAAGCACTAGTGGTAAATTAACCTATCTACCCTACGTCTAGTTCGTTTTTCTTTTTTAGGTTCCATATCACGACACACAACACTAACTGTATCCTTACGCACCACACTTTGCACTATTTGCGATTTACATAAATGATTTGGGTAGATAGGTTAATTTACCACTAGTGCTTGTCAACGGTTTCTCCCCGCTACCGCAGTTTGGCCGTGACCACGATCCATGCAACTGGGTCAAAATATCGGCAAAAATAATTCTATAAGAATTCATAAACCGCATATCGTGAGTACCCGTTAAATATTATTATGAGATTTATTATCTTTAGTAGTAATTGTTATCTTTAGGTATATAAGTGCAGATTTATTGATGTTACGGAGCCTGGCCTACCGGCCTTACAGATTACGATGTGCAAACATCAATTAATTGGAAAGTCCTGGTCTGACGCGCTGACCCCGGGTTTATCACTGGCGTCTATATTCAGAGAACATGGCAATACCTAATTGGAATGCAATTATATCTGGACTAGTGATGTAACGACAATTCGCATTCGCATTTGCGAATATTCACATAGTTTACACAATCGGCTTCGAGGGATTTGAGCGAACTAGTTTTCCGACCGCAACGGTCGAGATTCCACCGTAATTTAAATTAAAAAACTAAACTTCATATTGTCCAAAGTAGTATGATGAATTCTATAAAAACAAAAAAAAAACACGCTTTCTACACTCATAGCCCACTAGGATTTTCTCCTGTGTCGTGGGTAGGTACCATGGACACACACAAAACGAATACACAAATACCCAGACCCAGAACAGAAATCTCAACTTATCATTCAGATACCTGTCTGGCCGGGAGTCGAACCCAGGACCCATTGGTAACTGCTCCGCCACGCGGGTCGTCATTGTGAATATCAATGTAAGAATTCATAAATCCCATATCGTGAGTACCCGTTAATTATAGGTATTAAAAGGCGTACTTATTTCTGATTTATCTCTCCCAAAGCGATCTGCCTTCTATCTGTAATCTATGTTACTATGTATTCCGAACAAAGCATCATCTGTAGCACTAGAACCCATCTCAGATATTGCACGACTTTTGAAGTAGGCTACTAAAATATTAGTCGTAAGTGCCTCACTGTGTGTAACTATTTTCGGCGATACTCATACGAGTAGGTATTTGAATAGTACCCGACTGTATCAGAAAGAGGGTAATGTTCAAGTGTATGTATGTAGGTGTTTGTGTCAGTGTGCGTAATTGTATACCCCTCCGTCTGCGGCAAGTAGGTATAAACACATTACACACACTGCCTTGCATTTGACACAAACACACACATAAGAAACGAAATAAACATTCGATGTCTTACTATGAAAACACAACGTCAAAAATGTCAGATGTCTTTGTCAAAATACCCGCTATTGCTTTTAAATGCGGCTTATCTAATTAAACCTATTTTTACCTTTAACGTGTGCGTTCAAAATAACTTGAAAATTATTACATTTTATTTGAATTTGAGAAATATTCGTGCTACTTTGGACAATATGAAGTTTAGTTTTTTAATTTAAATGACGGTCGAATTTCGACTGTTCTATTAAAAAAACAAGGTTTCGTTTAGTTTTTAGTTACTTCCTATAAGTCAATAAGCTTACTAAGACGTGATAAGAGAAGAATGTACTTATTCACATTATTATTACAAGGTTTTCCTTGTACATAATTAATTTGATAATTCTGCTGTTTACTACACTGTATTTTATTGCAAGATCGTCCTTCTGAGTCATATACATCAAAGCCTGTTATTGTCACACTGTTGGGCACGGGTTTCTTCTCAAAGTGCGAACAAGAATCTAAACTCTTCGTTTAGATACCTGTCTAGCCGGGAATCGAACCCGGGACCCACTGCATGTCAAACCGGTATGGTAACCGCTGCGCCACGCGGGTCGTTGCTTTGGCTTTTTATAGGCCGCAAATTTTTACTTTTTGGTAAGGTGCGTTGAGGTAATATCGGATATGGGGTAAAACCGTAAATTGGACATTGTAGGCTAATGTAGCCATTGATTATTATATTGACAACGTCATACACGTACGTCATTTTCATGGCGTGATGGATGAAGCCACCCATAATAAGACAATGGCCGACTTAAGTCTAAACTTAAGTCTAAACGCCTGGAGCGATTTTCATAAAATTGGGAGATTCCTGACACTCTGGATGAACATATAGGCTACTTTTTACAGTGGGAAAATATCTTATTCCCACGTGGCATTCGATTTTTATTAACGCGGGCGAAGCAGCGGGATTCAACTAGTTTATTTAAATTTGGCTAAATTGTTTTTGGTCGTCAATGTCTTCATAATGATTGGTAGCCAAATTTATAAAAAAATCTGTGTCGCAGTTTGACACAGTTTTTTTTTATAAATTTGGCTACCAATCATTATGAAGACATTTTTTGACGTTTTTTGGTCGTCTAACTACAGTCCTCTATTCGCAAATATTCGCACAATCCATGCGAATGCGAATACTAGTTACATTTTGTTACTCGTTACATCACTAAAGCATGTATGTTACATGTTTGGAACCCATTTGGATGGTATAATTAGATCATCGGTTGGACACGGCGTGTGCATCTGGACAATACTATTCATATAACTGCTCGATCCATGGAGTTTTACTCGGTTAAAAATGTAGCTTTACATTATTATTATATTAATACGTGAAGAAAAACTTTTGAAGAATTTTAAGTTATATGCCGCGGACGGATTAGTATGAAATTTTACACGGTTATAGTGGACGTAGAGAAGGAGTGCAGAATGTTAATATTTTTTTCAAATAATGCTTTAAACATACATTCATTCATTCATACATAAATTTAAATAGTGGTAGTGGTATTGCAACTCCTAGAACAAGAAAGAAAACAACACTGTTTATACTGAAAATGCTAAAATTTTTTTAGCATTTTCAGTATAAACAGTGTTGTTTTATTGAGAGATTCAGTGGGGTTGTATTGAGAGATCTCATTTTGTATCGTAAAATACGCGCGTGTAGGTAGCTCATTGCATGGAAGCACGCAATGCACCTGTGATTAGCTTTAAAAAAACCTCTGGTCTGTATGAAGTTAATGTAGATGGAAGGAGAGTCCAGCTACCATCAGGTGGACTGCGCTCGTTTGCTAGATCACTACATGGTATAAATATCGCTTCCCGCTGTCTGTTCTTGTGCTAGCTTAGATCTTTAAAACTACGCTACGGATTTTAATGCAGTTTTTTAATACATTCAAAAGGAAGGTTTTCATGTATAATGCTAAGTTTTTGGGTATGTCCAACTTTGAGAGGGAGGTCATTCGTAGAATCCAACTCGGCTGGGCTGCGTTCGGGAAATTACGTAGTATCTTCTCGTCCAAAATTCCTCAGTGCCTGAAGTCGAAATTATTCGAGCAATGTGTGGTGCCAGTGATGACCTATGGCGTCGAAACGTGGTCCTTCACTGTACGCTTCATTCGGAGGCTCAGGGTCGCTCAGCGTGCTATGGAGAGGGTTATGCTCGGAATTTCGCTACGAGACATGATTCGCAACGATGAAATCCGTAGACGAACGAAGCTTACAGACATAGCTCTCAAAATTAGCAGGCTGAAGTGGCAGTGGGCCGGCCACATCGCTCGTAGGACCGATAACCGATGGGGAAGAAATGGAACCCATGTTCTGTATGAAGTTGCTTACGATGTCGCAGGGCGGCAGTGACCACTTAACATCAGGTGGACTGCATGTACGTTTGCTACTTCAGTCAGATAAAAAAAAGATAGAAAGTAGACTATAAAATTCCAGGTAATTCCAACTTTGGGCACTTTTCCAGCGTAACATGAACACCGATGCGCGAGTGCATACAACCGGTCTTAGCTGTGCGCATCGCATTACCCCAATACCCAGTAGTGTTGTGAACTCGGTAGTCGACATCGATACTGCATAATATCGATGTTTTTTTAATATCTGAGAAATCCAGCAGCATCTGGTAAATAGACACTGCTGTCCATGGACATCTGTATCAAACTTCATATTTCCTTCAGGTAGATTACATGGTCGTTTAAAATTTATGCACTTTGAATCACATTACTCAAGTTTTAGCAAAGACGCCTTATATATTCTAGTAATAAAATAGCCTATGTTTCTCAGGGATAATGTAGCATTCTAATGGTGAAAGAATTTTTAAAATCGGTTTAGTAGTTTTTAAATTAATGCATGACAAACATACAAAAATACAACGTTTTCCTCTTTATAATATATGTATAGACAAACCCTAGTAGCGCCATAAACCAGGGGTCGTCCAAGACTTGACACATGTAAAAAATAATACTTTCGCTGGAATATCGATACCACTAACTACTGTACACTTTACCTATCGATATGTAACCCTACACCACACATCTAACTACGGAACCACAAACCTGCTATGGTAAACCCCGCAAGCATTTCTTACTATTAAAACCGTCCGCATGACTGGATTTCTTTTTCTGACTGAAGTAGCAAACGAGCAGTCCATCTGATGGTAAGTGTTCACTGCCGCCCATGAATATCTATAATCAGCTTCATACAGAACATGGGTTCCATGTGAAGTCAATCACAGATGCGTAGCTACTCCTGAGGACTATGATTTTCGCCTCATGTGAAAGTGTGCCGGCAACCACATGGATGGATTTTAAGTGCCAGTTGGGAATCCCAGTTTACTTGCACACTTGGTGGAGCAAATGACTGTTTACTTAACGATAAGTGACCGCTGCCGCATCTCGCCGTAAGCACCGGATGGTGAAGGGGGATGGTACACGTCCCCCAAGAGATGAGCCCGTGAGGGGCGCTGCGCTAGGGGTCACCGGTTCGTTCAGTTGGAGTTTCCGAGTCCCCTACTACAAGCGCTGAGGAAGGCCACCGAGGAGGTTTTATTGGGTAAAAACCCAACATATCCCGGAGTCTCTCACAAGACTTCGGTGTACCTTTTGAAGGTTTCCTCCCCGTAACAAAAAAAAATGTGTGCGTGTACTAGCGTACACTCGTAAGAAGTGAAACTTCTTTATGACGTTCTTTTTCAAAAAATAATTTACTATATGCAACTTTACAGAAATTGGTTAAATAAAGTTAAATTAGATAAAGTTTAATAAAAGGCTTTTGTTAAACTTTATCTAATAATCTAATCTATAATAATCTATCTAATATCACGCGTGGTAGGGATAAGAAAAAGATGGCGCGTAACGGAAAAAACAGATGGCGCGTAACATAAAAATGTTACACTAATTTTTTTTCCAACCCAGATAAAGAAGTTTCACTATACCCCTCATATGTAATCATATAGACCCTCAAAAAATCATGGTCCTAATAGTGATGTAATTGGTGGTATAAGGTATTGCTACCTAATAGTGATGTAACGGATGTCACATTTATTTATTTATCTCTATATATTAATACGTGAAGCTTTTATATGATAGTAAATTTTACGATGCAACAAAATGATGGGTTTGACTACTACAAATTTATTTTTTTCTTTTCAGTGCACTGAAATAAAAGATTGTTTTAAAATATTTTTTTAATATTATTTTTATTTTAGTTCAAGTCAATGTATAAAATTTATTCAGGGAACTCATATCAATACTTGTCCTATCTGTAGGACGTAGTGTAGACGTAGTGATAAGGATGGAGTACTTTTCAAACACTTCTGCGTATTTGTTTGAAAGAATGTTTTATTAAGTAACTAGTTGAGCCGGCGAACTTCGTTCCGTCTAAAAGTCAAAAATCTACTATCAGTGTTTCTCTACTATATTATACATGTATTAGGTATACATGTCGCGCGACACCGCGTATTTATGAAAAACACGTCGCCGATAATAATTATTTTAGTTAGTTTAAAGATCGAAAATTGTTTGTTTATTGAATTAGCAACATTTTATGATTTTTAGAATTGTAATTTAGTTTACCCTTTATAAATTTGTTATTGTCACCTCACCAAACAATGTTATAAAAAGGCGAGCGCACGCCGGTAGAAAGATATTTCTTGTTTAACCGCTGAAGCGATCGGACCTCGTCAATTGTGAATAAATCGAAGAAGTTTACTCCTGTGTTTTACTTGAAATCTTCAAGAAAGAAAAATAATGAAGACTCTTGGCCTTCCTGACGTCACATTTCACTCCTCCACTTCGTTATACATAAAAACCTTCCTCTTGAATCACTCTATCTACTAAAAAAAAACTGCATTAAAATCCGTAGCGTAGTTAAAAAGATCTAAGCATACATAGGGACAGACAGCGAGAAGCGACTTTGCTTTATACTATGTAGTGACAAATCTATATGTATATATATATCTGTATAGATATAAGCGAAAGGTCACTCACTCACTCATCACGAGGTCTCAGAAACTACAAGTGCTAGGAGTTTCAAATTTTGCATGCGGGTTCTTTTAAGGACGTAAGTGCTCACTAAGACGGATTTTTTGAAATTCAACCCTTAAGGGGTGAAATGGGAGGGTTCACCCTTGTGTTTGATAAAACATCATTAAAACTTGGTTCGATTTGCATTTGTGATGTAACGAATTTTAGCATTCGCATTCGCGAATTATGACCCGCGTGGCGGAGTGGTTACCACACCAGTCTGACGAGCAACTGTATCTGAATAATGAGTTTAGATTCGTGTTCTGTGTCTGGGGGTTTGTGTATTTGTCTTGTGTGTGTCCATTGCGCCCACGACACAGGAGAAAATCCTACTGTGGGTCTATGAGTGTGAAAGTGTGTATCAGCATGTTTCTTTTTAATCGTATATTGTACATCTAGTACTAGTAGTAGTAGTATTAAAGGTGGTAGAACCAGTGTAGTTCGACCGTGGAAGTACCACCGCCACACCTATTTCTAGCGTGAAGCATTTCTTACGTTTCGATAGGTGTGGTTACTGGCTCACTTTCACATGGGGCGACCATTAGTCCTCGGGAGTGGCAACGCGTCTATGATTGACTTCAGATCGAACCCATGTTCTGTATGAAGTTGATTACAGATGTCGCAGGGCGGCAGTGACCACTTACCATCAGGTGGACTGCATGCTCGTTTGCTACTTCAGTCAAAAAAAAGTACCTTCAACTTCTTCGTACCTTCGACTTCAAAGTGGACTATTGATGCAGCCTTGCATCAAAAATTATGTTCAACCAACACTGTTAATCATAATTGTTCAGCCATATCATTGCCTTTTATACTACCACAGTATTATTATCATACAGTAGTCTAACTCTGCCGTGTCCTTGAATTTTATACCTACAGTGGCGTTGGGCGAAAGATTGCGTTAGGGCTGCCTGCCTATAGTATTTTAATTACATCTGCCAGTATGAATACTTTCTTTCTAGATTTTTGATAGTAATTATTATATATTTTTATTTAAACAAATACAATTCATGGTGAATTGTATAGGAAGTGTTGAATACATGTAATGTTTTTTAATTAGTCGATTTAGGTTATAAAAAATAACTATTATTTTAATATGTGAGACTTTTAATAACAAATCATTATTTTACTACTAATAATTACAAATTTGACACTGAAAAATCTTTGCGCCTCGACTGAGACGTACGAAAACTTTTATTATTAAATTTAATAGTATAAAAATTCGCATTCGGATAAAAAGCATAATAAAAAATAATTTTGAGAAATATTGACATGGTGGAGAAAAAGGAATATCTTTCATTTGGTTATAAATACTTGCAGCTACTTTACAATTTATATGTGTTGTTTTAAATGAAGTTCGAAATATTTCCTCCATTTTTTCTACATATTGCACAAAATCATCCCTGGGTATTATTAAAAAACTTTGTAAATTATTTTTGCAGTAGTCCCGGTAGCTTAAATACCGACTCTCTTCGCTGAAATTATGGCTTCTTTGATCGGGCTTTATATATGACTTCAAGGCTTGACAATCATCTTTCTCCAAACAACGTTTTAGGAGATATCCACAAATATAAAAAAGAGCTTTTTTTCAGGCAAGTCTGTCATCCCTGTAGCTCCGGGATCGGAATAGGGGTATGACATCCCCTGCCTGTCGTAAAAGGCGACTAAAAGGGGCTTCCGTGGTTGCAGACGGCTAGAGTGAGAGCTCGAACCGTTCGGTCAGGCAATCCCGGGAAGGACGGCGGTATGTGTCGGCGGTCGCATACCATCGTAAAGACTAGACGGAGTGGTGGGCCCAAACGCCCATCTGGGAGGAGCCCGATGGGGCAACGCACTCGGAGGATTCCGGTTGAAGTCGTTTCGAGATCCCGGAGTCCTCCTTTTTAGCGCCGAGGACGGCCACCGGGGGGGTTTTAATGCGGTAAAAATCACACATAACCCTGCGTCGCTCCCATGGCATCGGGTACCTTTTGAAGGATTCCCTCTCGACAACAAAAAAAAAAGGTTTAAAAATGTAATTGTAAATTTAAAATGATTTATTTATTTTATGTAGTTATTTATTTATCGAACAAAATTCTATTTTTTGCTAAAATATCACTTACCTATAACTATGTACCTACATACTTACCTATGTCACTTCCCTTTATCATAATATCCTTTAATTATTTATGGGTCCAGGTATTACATTCGATAGAAAAGCTAAAAACCAATTTATTAAAAAAGAAACAAAGAAAGAAGGTAGTTCTAGTACATTAAAAAAAACATTATAATTGTCTTACCTTTCGTAGTTTCAAGGCAATATAAAAAAAAATATCTTTGTATGTGTTAATGTAGAATTCAAACAACCAAAAACAGCACAATATAGTCTACAATTCTTTTTCGCCATATTATTAGTAAAATAAAAAAATCACTGTTCAAAAAATCGTTACACCGTCCGCTCGTCTCTACGGCACATTCGGGTCTGTTTGTTTACCGAATGCAAACCGAAATCGAGGCGCGTAGGTATAACTTGCGTTTCGTGCGCTTCTAAGGAGTTAGACTACTGTAGATATTTGTACCGTGATACTACTATAATAGCCCAGATATTAACACGCGTTATCTATATTCCTTTACTCTAAGTAAATCAGTAGGCGTAGATCTAATGCAGTGGGCAGCGACTTCCATGAAACAGTAACCGCTATTTTCGTAGCAGGATTCGCCCAGCGCTTTTCGATTCGTTGATCGTCCGATTAATCCCACTGCTGGGATTCGGCACATTACAAATATGGAACAATATGGAAACTAAGCTTTGTTTATGGAATAATTACATACACTCTATTGAAGTGATAAGGTTGTCTCTATATATTGTTTTAGTAATAGTGTTCGCATTCGCGAATTATGACCCGCGTGGCGGAGTGGTTACCACACCAGTCTGACGAGCAACTGTATCTGAATAATGAGTTTAGATTCGTGTTCTGTGTCTGGGGGTTTGTGTATTTGTCTTGTGTGTGTCCATTGCGCCCACGACACAGGAGAAAATCCTACTGTGGGTCTATGAGTGTGAAAGTGTGTATCAGCATGTTTCTTTTTAATCGTATATTGTACATCTAGTACTAGTAGTAGTAGTATTAAAGGTGGTAGAACCAGTGTAGTTCGACCGTGGAAGTACCACCGCCACACCTATTTCTAGCGTGAAGCATTTCTTACGTTTCGATAGGTGTGGTTACTGGCTCACTTTCACATGGGGCGACCATTAGTCCTCGGGAGTGGCAACGCGTCTATGATTGACTTCAGATCGAACCCATGTTCTGTATGAAGTTGATTACAGATGTCGCAGGGCGGCAGTGACCACTTACCATCAGGTGGACTGCATGCTCGTTTGCTACTTCAGTCAAAAAAAAGTACCTTCAACTTCTTCGTACCTTCGACTTCAAAGTGGACTATTGATGCAGCCTTGCATCAAAAATTATGTTCAACCAACACTGTTAATCATAATTGTTCAGCCATATCATTGCCTTTTATACTACCACAGTATTATTATCATACAGTAGTCTAACTCTGCCGTGTCCTTGAATTTTATACCTACAGTGGCGTTGGGCGAAAGATTGCGTTAGGGCTGCCTGCCTATAGTATTTTAATTACATCTGCCAGTATGAATACTTTCTTTCTAGATTTTTGATAGTAATTATTATATATTTTTATTTAAACAAATACAATTCATGGTGAATTGTATAGGAAGTGTTGAATACATGTCATGTTTTTTAATTAGTCGATTTAGGTTATAAAAAATAACTATTATTTTAATATGTGAGACTTTTAATAACAAATCATTATTTTACTACTAATAATTACAAATTTGACACTGAAAAATCTTTGCGCCTCGACTGAGACGTACGAAAACTTTTATTATTAAATTTAATAGTATAAAAATTCGCATTCGGATAAAAAGCATAATAAAAAATAATTTTGAGAAATATTGACATGGTGGAGAAAAAGGAATATCTTTCATTTGGTTATAAATACTTGCAGCTACTTTACAATTTATATGTGTTGTTTTAAATGAAGTTCGAAATATTTCCTCCATTTTTTCTACATATTGCACAAAATCATCCCTGGGTATTATTAAAAAACTTTGTAAATTATTTTTGCAGTAGTCCCGGTAGCTTAAATACCGACTCTCTTCGCTGAAATTATGGCTTCTTTGATCGGGCTTTATATATGACTTCAAGGCTTGACAATCATCTTTCTCCAAACAACGTTTTAGGAGATATCCACAAATATAAAAAAGAGCTTTTTTTCAGGCAAGTCTGTCATCCCTGTAGCTCCGGGATCGGAATAGGGGTATGACATCCCCTGCCTGTCGTAAAAGGCGACTAAAAGGGGCTTCCGTGGTTGCAGACGGCTAGAGTGAGAGCTCGAACCGTTCGGTCAGGCAATCCCGGGAAGGACGGCGGTATGTGTCGGCGGTCGCATACCATCGTAAAGACTAGACGGAGTGGTGGGCCCAAACGCCCATCTGGGAGGAGCCCGATGGGGCAACGCACTCGGAGGATTCCGGTTGAAGTCGTTTCGAGATCCCGGAGTCCTCCTTTTTAGCGCCGAGGACGGCCACCGGGGGGGTTTTAATGCGGTAAAAATCACACATAACCCTGCGTCGCTCCCATGGCATCGGGTACCTTTTGAAGGATTCCCTCTCGACAACAAAAAAAAAAGGTTTAAAAATGTAATTGTAAATTTAAAATGATTTATTTATTTTATGTAGTTATTTATTTATCGAACAAAATTCTATTTTTTGTTAAAATATCACTTACCTATAACTATGTACCTACATACTTACCTATGTCACTTCCCTTTATCATAATATCCTTTAATTATTTATGGGTCCAGGTATTACATTCGATAGAAAAGCTAAAAACCAATTTATTAAAAAAGAAACAAAGAAAGAAGGTAGTTCTAGTACATTAAAAAAAACATTATAATTGTCTTACCTTTCGTAGTTTGAAGGCAATATAAAAAAAATTATCTTTGTATGTGTTAATGTAGAATTCAAACAACCAAAAACAGCACAATATAGTCTACAATTCTTTTTCGCCATATTATTAGTAAAATAAAAAAATCACTGTCCAAAAAATCGTTACACCGTCCGCTCGTCTCTACGGCACATTCGGGTCTGTTTGTTTACCGAATGCAAACCGAAATCGAGGCGCGTAGGTATAACTTGCGTTTCGTGCGCTTCTAAGGAGTTAGACTACTGTAGATATTTGTACCGTGATACTACTATAATAGCCCAGATATTAACACGCGTTATCTATATTCCTTTACTCTAAGTAAATCAGTAGGCGTAGATCTAATGCAGTGGGCAGCGACTTCCATGAAACAGTAACCGCTATTTTCGTAGCAGGATTCGCCCAGCGCTTTTCGATTCGTTGATCGTCCGATTAATCCCACTGCTGGGATTCGGCACATTACAAATATGGAACAATATGGAAACTAAGCTTTGTTTATGGAATAATTACATACACTCTATTGAAGTGATAAGGTTGTCTCTATATATTGTTTTAGTAATAGTGTTATTATTAGTTACCTATTTTAGCATTCATTTTCGTGTAATCATCAATAAATCGAATTGTAATTTAAACTAAGTTTACAAATAATATAAGTAGGTAATCTCACATCTCAGCATTTTAATCCCAGAATGACACTAATTAAGGTGGGCATTCACGTGACGACGGTCGCACGGACTGTTGCACGAACTATGGTCGTATGCGACAAGATCGATCGTGAATGGATTTCCTGAGGCGGACTGTACGACCAAGGTCATGTCGCAGATCCGTTGAAGTATTCATCGAACTTTGTCCATTCTACAGTCCGTTCGACCGTTGCAACGTGAATGCCCATCTTACGAATTTCTTTTTTATAAAATTGAAGTAACAAACGAGCGAACAGTTCACTCGACGGTAAGTTTTCACTGCCGTCTATGGACATCTTTAAGCAACTCCATATAGAACAAGAATTTTACCCAAAGTCGACAGTGGGTTTGCGACACTTTTATATGAGGCGACCATCTTAGTCCTCGGGAGAAGCAACATAGTTGTGATTGACTTCAGGTAGAATGCAGACCAGGTAGAATGTAGACCCATGTTCTGTATAAAGTTGATTACAGATGTCCATAGGCGGCAGTGACCACTTACCATTAGGTGGACTGCATGCTCGTTTCCTATATTATTAATACACATGAATTGCACAAACATACTAACTTTTCATTTTTATACGTAGGTATGAATATTACGATTATAGTTTGTGTTCTGGACATTTTTATAGCCTAGATAATATTTATGACAGTTTGTTTATAATAATGAAGGTTAATTTATTTATAATAGGTGCAAGGTTGGAAATTTGTGGAGTAAACATCGAAACACGCGGCAGCATGTTGCAAGTTCTCTATATAAATTACTTGGAATAAATAGAATTGTCCACCAATTCGCACTTTCCCAGCGCGGTGGACTATGGCCTAAAACTCTCTCATTCTGAGAGAAGACCCGTGCCCAGTAGTGGGACAAAAATGGGTGGACGAGAAATAGAATTCGCATGTGGACCATCCCATTTTTGCGAATCTAGGATACCAAGAAATCGTCCCTGTAGTTCTGGGATCGGAATAGGGTTACGGCATCCCCTGCCTGTCCGTAAGAGGCGACTAAAAGGGGCTTCCGGGGTTGTTGGCGGCTAGAGTGGGAACTCAAACCGTTCGGTCACGTGATACCGGGAAGGACGGCGGTATATGTAGTCGCGAACCGACGTAAAGACTAGACGGAGCGGTGGGCCCAGCCGCCCATCTGGGAGTAGCCCGATGGGGCAGCGCGCTCGGAGGATTCCGGTTGAAGTCGTTTCGAGATCCCAGAGTACTCGTTTTCAGCGCCGAGGACGGCCACCGGGGGGGTTTTAGTGCGGTAAAAATCCCACATAACCCTGCGTCACTCCCACGGCGTCGGGTACCTTTTGAAGGTTTCCCTCTCGAAAACAAAAAAAAAGGATCAAGTATCTGTATAGTTTGACTTTCCCTTGGTGCCACTCCACATCTATTTTTACCTAATAAAAACAGTTTTAAGCGCTGGTTTAAATTGTTCAGGGCATACTTATCTAAAGCGTTTAAACGTTTTTTTTTGTTATGGAGAGGGAACCTTGCAAAAGGTACCCGCCGCCGTGGGAGCAACGCCGGGTTATGTGGGATTTTTATCTCACTAAAACCACCCCAGTGGCCGTCCTCAGCGCTACGTGGAGGACTCCGAGATCTCCAACGAAACACAACCGGAGTCCTCCGAGCGCGATGCCCCAATCGGGCTCTCCCCAGTGAGCATATTCATAGTTGTTCCTTAATAAGAAATGAGAAACCGAATAATTCGGCTGAATATTCGGTTCGGTAAAAGTTAAACCGAATAGTATTCGGTTATTCGGTGAAACCATTATTCGGCTCATCTCTGCTTATTAGCTACCTCCATATTATACTAAAAATACGTGTACGATAGAAAACGTAGTCTGTTAATAAGAGATGATCAAGTTCCAACGATTCTAAGGACACGACAACAAACAAGTAAAAAAGCGATGTTGCATTATGACGTCACAGTTGCGACCACCTTAGCAAATCAAAGGCGTCGTCTCGGCGATATAGTTGTGGTGTCAGTCAGGGTTACCAACTGTCAAAAATGTTTCCCGTAAAGCGTCCATAAAAAAATCCCCACAATGAATTGGAATTCCTAACAACCTCGGTATTTCTGAGTCAGGTCGTAGGTTTTACCCTGACGACGAAAAAAATTTTTTTTTGGATTTTTTTCGTCGTCAGGCATGATCGTGTACCCTGGCGGGAGATTAACCTTTAAACACACCTTTTTTTATGACTGAAGTAGCAAAAGAACTTGCAGTACACCTGGTGGTAAGTGGACACTGCCGCCCATGGACATCTGTAATCAACAATCAGATGCGATGCTACTTCTGAGGACTATTATGATGGTTGCCTCATGTGATAGCGTGCCGGCAACCACACCCATCTCACGTTAGAAATAGGTGTGGCGGTGGCACTTCCTCGGTCGAGCTACACTGGTTCTACCACCTATATGAAGTTAGAAAAACCCCTAAACGTAACCCTAAAAATAGAACACCCCTAAAAAACCCTACTACTTTTTTATTCCCTAAATATGGGGGAAAAATCCCTAACTTGGCAGTCCCGGTGATGTAGTTGGCACATTGCCAGGTCTAGAAACGCTTGTCATAGGTCAAATGTTACTTCTATATATGTTTTGTTACGTTGAACACCTGATGGTTAGTGGTGCCGATGAACACCTAAAAGTAACTTCATACTGAACAGAGGTTATATTTCAAGTCAATCATGCGTTTACTACTCGGACTGTGAGAAGAAACGGTAGCCTAATAAGAAGAACCGGCAACTACACTCTTCAACCAAAACTCAAAAAATATGCTTTAGGTAGACTTTGACGACCCGCGTAGCTTAGTGGTTATCATACCGGTCTGACGCGCAATGGGTCCCAGGTTCGATTCCCCGCCAGACAGGTATCTGAATGATGAATGAGTTCTGGGTCTGGGTGTTTGTGTATTCGTCTTGTGGCGAATGTCACTAAAGTAAGTTTTACTTGACAAAGAGAGAACTCCCGTCCCCCACCCACCCACACACACACATCTCGGAGTTATACTGGACATATTAGGAACAGTACAAAAACTGCCTACAAGCGTTAGAAAACGGCACACTCACACAAACATAAGCATTGCCGAGGCCGCTAAGGGGTTTTCGCGGTGCTTCCGTAGCGAGTGTCGCGTCAAGACGAGTCACGTTGCTATTTGTTGCCGCAATATTTTTTAATGTGCCACTAGTGTATTGCGTGGTATACGGCGGTTTGAATTTTTTACACTGTAAAATTTTATAATAAAGAACTGCGGACGTGTCGTCGCAGAAGAATGTATTTTTCAGTGAATAATTTGTAATTTATGAAGAATAAAGCATTTTTTGTGTAATGGTTTTTTAATTGCTAGATATAACACGCATTTATAAACATCTACAAGTATCAATATTAAACTGTTTTCCGTATTTCAAACTAAGTATCATAATAGTTATCGTCAAGCTGGGATTAAAATGCGAAGCTGTGAGATTATATTATTTGTATTATGTTGTTATAGATATTACAATTCGATTAATTGATGACTACATGACAATAAACGCTAAAATAATCAATTAATAATTTTAACCTATTACGAAAATAATATGTAGAGACAACCCTTTTTGAAGTGAAACTTCTTTAGGCGCATGAGGGTAAAATTTTTACAGATGAAACGTCACGCCGGTATACAACGGAAGTGTCGGAAAAGAGAGAGAGAGTGATCGAGACCGATTGAGAGAGAGTAAGACAAGCGAACGTAGCATGAGCAACTAGCCGTGGAGTGAGAGTAGGGAGCAAGCGAGTGAGAAAGATTGAGAGAAAAAGTGAGACAGAGCGAACGTCGTATCACGCCTTTTTCCCTTCCTCTTAATCTTGGAAATTTAAAGTTTTAGATTTGTATAAATATAAACAAGATTTATAAATTAGTTCGCCAAAGAAGTTTCACTTCTGACATGTGTACTTTGTATTTTTTGTTCTCGAGGGGGAAACTTTCAAAAGGTACCCGACGCCGTGGGAGCGACGCAGGGTTATGTGGGATTTTTACCGCACTAAAACCCTCCCGGTGCCCGTCCTCGGCGCTAAAAAGGAGAACTCCGGGATCTCGAAACGACTTCAACCGGAATCCTCCGAGCGCGTTGCGTAGGATATCAGCTGGCGACGCCTAAATGGATTTATAAGATAAGCTCATATGAAAGGTACCTTTCAACATGACCATTAACTGCATGCCATTCTCTCTGTTAAACCAGAAATTAAGGAACCAATAAATTAATATGATAAGGAAAACCCGACAGCTAAATCTACAATTTGTAATTGAGTTTATTGTTTTTTTAATACTTTATTTGTTTCTATGGAGTTTAAGTTAAAATAGTTATAAAAAATGCTACAATATTTATATTCTTGTAATGGTCTTTCACTACATAATATAAAACAAAGTCACTTCGCGCTGTCTGTCCCTATGTATGCTTGGATCTTTAAAACTACGCAACGGATTTTAGTGCATTTTTTTTTAATAGATAGAGTGATTCAAGAGGAAGGTCTTTATGTATAATACATGCATAATATAGTGGAGGAACACTGATAATTTCAGATGTTTTACTTTTAGGCGGAACGAAGTTCGCCGGGTCAACTAGTTAAGTATATTTTTTTTAAAAGCTGTATTGCTTATGTTAATCATCAAATTGAGTTGATCACAATGATGTGTCATATATTTCAATCCCTTATACCATTCGGGTAGTAGCGTTTTCCAAAATAAATTGACATACATATGTACATAATTTTAGACATACGATAAATATGAACCTCTGTGGCAGTCAAGTAAAATTGGTCGCTTTTAATGAGAAACGTAAATTTTATTTCTTTATTTCCCCGTAATATATAATCGAAACTAATTTAAACTTCATATTAATATGTTGACATAATATATAATTTGTAACTAATTTCTAATAAATATTGCTACAATGTTTCTACAAACGTGCCGACTTTGTAAGGAAACCTTAGATTAAAACGATTTAATGTAATCCGATGTCATATGTGCTTAATTGATAAGACAAACATACAAAATGTTTTATACATAGAGGTAAGCAATGTTAAATTAGGTTGATAGCGCTAAACATGCAGTCTTATTTGTCCGTTTGATCTACACTGGTTCTACCTTAAATTACATATATTTATTTTATTTTTATTTATTTATTTACTCATAACTTACGTCTAACATTACAGGTTAACCTAATACGTTAGCGTAGTGAAATCAAATAAAATTAAAATATTGATATTAAATTAAAAATAAGTTGAAAATTTTAAATTACATACATAAAGAAAATCAAATCAGTTAAGTCGTCAAATATTATTAAAATAAACAATAGTGCATAAATAATAACAATTTAAAAGTGAAATAAAATATCAAAAATAAATCAATAGAATGTCCATAATAATCAAAATAAAAATTGCAATAATATTATATAACATATATTAATTAAATTCATCAATAAATACCCATAATTCGAATATAAAAATATTATTATTACACACACTATACATCTATTTACGTGCACAACATCAATTGGACTCGTTTTTTTTGTACTAAATACAATTAACGACTTCTAAATATCAACTAAGTACTAGTTGAACCCCGCAGCTTCGCCTTCGTTAAAAAAAATCGATGTATCGTTTGTCCCGTGGGAGTAAGATATTTTCCGACAGTAAAAGTATATATGTTAATCCAGAGTGTCAGCTAACTGCCCACCAAATTTTACGAAAATCGCTCCAGCCGTGAAGAAGTGAAGACGTGAAGAAGTAACAAACATACACACTCACAAACTTTCGCCTTTATAATATTAGTATGATTTAACGATTACCCTGCCACCCATGTGGTTTATTTTTTCACAGAATCTCTACATTTTCCGATTTTTTCTTGAAAATGGCTGATTTTCGAAAGCAGCCATTTTCAAGCCAAGCTAACTAGTCAGGTAGATAAATATAGTAAACTTAAGGATTTTACTAATCTATATCACAGAAAATTATAACTTAAGGCTTTTAACCCATATACCTAAGGCTATAAAGACGAATATAAGGCGATATTGATTTATGCTCATTTCTCTTCTTTTACTAATATATTTTCATAGATTTCTATTTTATATCATGGATACGTATATTGATACGTCAATTTTTTAAAAAATTTCAAAACTCAATTTGAAAAAATTAAATTACTTATAAGCGAAATAACGTGTAGTAGAATATAATTTTAAAGTCAAATTTAAGTTTAAAATAATTAAATTGACCAATTAAGTTAATTGAACAATTAAGTTTAAAATAATTGAGTGAGAAATTATTTATAATCAAAATACCAGTTTTATACCAGACTTTTAAGGTGGTAGAATCAGCGTAGTTCAACCGGGGAAGTACCACCGCCACACATATTTCCAACGTGAAGCATTTCTTCCGTTTCGATAGAAGTGTGTGGTTGCCGGCACATTTTCACATGAGGCGACCATCATATTCCTCGGGAATAGCAACGCATCTGTGGTTGACTTCAGACAGACCCCATGTTCTATTTGAAGTTGCTCACAGATGTCCATGGACAGTGACCACTTACCATCAGGTGGACTGCATGCTCGTTTGGTACTTCAACGATAAAAAAAGATTCGTAGAAACTATGTATGTAAACACAATAATATTTTGGTATATAGAGTACAACTCAGTTTCATTCATAATATTGATCAACTATAAAACTTTAACACTAGAATGCAAGCAAATCCTCTGTATATTCTAATACTAGATGACCCGGCGAACTTCGTTCCGTAAAGTCAAAGATATTAAATTATCAGTATTTCTCTACTATATCATACATAAAACCTTCATCTTGAATCACTCTATCTAAAAAAATATTCATTAAAATCCGTAGCATAGTTTTAAAGATCTAAGCATACATAGGGACAGACAGCGAGAAGGGACTTTGTGTTATACTAAGTAATGATAATACCATAAAATTAATAGTTTGTGTGTAAAATACAGCTAAGTTCAATTAATGACAAAATATCGACTACTAAACTAATACTGAAATGCAAGCGAATCCTCGAGTATATTCTAGTATGGGAACCTACTGAACCACAAAAACAACTGCACACATGCTATAGTACTAGCCAATTACAGACGCATTACCAACAAATGTGTCTCTAAACCAAAATTGTTCGCTCTACATCACATAAACTACAATAAATGGCGATAATAATACAAAACTACTCACCATGAATGGTCGATACGGCAAAAATGCCGGTCAAAATCCAAAATAAATACATTTTCACAACATAACACGAACGACGCACGCGCAGTGCTTACCACCGATCGCTCAGTACTGTTCGGTTCAGTCACTCAATGCAATGAATAATCGTCTTAGAACGTAAGCGGCGTCGACACCGCGTCGTATTGTATGCCGTTTTGGCACTGTTTTCGATTTGATGTAAGTTTTTTTATCTGATTGAAGTAGCAAACGAGCATGCAGTTCACCTGATGGTAAGTGGACATCTGTAATCAACTTCATACAGAACATGGGTTCCAGCTGAAGTCAACCACAGATGCGTTGCTACTCCCGAGGACTATAATGGTCGCCTCTTGTGAAAGTGTGCCGGCAACCACACCCTATCATCAAAACACAAGAACTGCTTCACGCTAGAAATAGGAGTGGCGGTGGTACTTCCTCGGTCGAACACTGTTTCTACCACCTGTAAGTAAAAAAAAAGTCAAGCCTTCGTTCCAAAAATGGCTGAAGTAATAGTGCAATAAAAAAAATAAGAGGTGTAATGTTATGTCAAACTTATCTTTATTTCTAATTAGTGTCCGACCTTCATGTAAAAGTAAAAAACATGGTCTGGTGGTGGTGGTGTATACCAGCCTTTTGAAGTTTACTGTTTGACATATTTTTCACAAACAAAAAGATCATTATAGACATCATTCAGAAAATTGGCTTTAATAAAAATTATTAGTTGCAAATGCATTTCAATATCGAGATTTAAAAAAAATAGGGGATTAAATACGTTGAAAGGGTTCTCCCCAATCTTAACAGAAACTGTAAGATTAGTAATATTCTGTATAAATGATCTGTAACGATAATTATTCTGAATAACATACAAAAACTTATAGTCGTCCAACTCGACTGAAGCACTTATAGAAGTCATAGGTCATGCCTTACCTATAATATGACCTCACCATAATGACGTCATGACCTACGTGCGCGTCTTGATAAAAATAGGTAGAAAAATGCTATTTACGTTGAAACTTATTTTTAATTTTTTTTGCTAGGGAAACAAACAATAATCTTAATACTAAATCATTATACAAATAAGAAATTCGTTCATTAGTAACGTTTTCACTGTAAATTAGTACATAGAGTAAATTTGGAGCATAATTATACTATACAAAAATAATCAATTAAGGGCAGTTTCCATACTATCAATAGCATAGTTAAATACTAAAAGAAAAATTAGGGTAAGGTTCACAATGAGATTGCTTAGTAGCTGCCTTATACTGCTTTTCACTTTACCTATGGTAGAGCAGAATGGATATAAAGTCTGCGGTGTTTATTGTAAAAGTTACAAACTCGAAAAACGAAGGCGTTTTGAGTATACTTTTTTCTATAAATAGGACTATAAATCAACGATCCATTGAGGAAGTTTATTTTTGTACATTTCAAAATGTGTCATCATGTAAATCGTAGCTATGACAGCACCATCTATTTTCTCAACGTTCCGTTACGCCTGGCGCCATCTATCCTCATTGCATTTAACCTCAAATGCGTTTAATAAAAGACTTTCGTCTTTACTATTGACTATTTTCTTGAAATACGGTGACATAAAAACATAATGTAGGTGCTAATTTATACCATAACGATATTAATACTAACAATAAGTGTCAATTGTCGTATCTATTCAGCACTTTGTTGCGTAAATGTACAAGGACTGGCCTGCACCGCGGGCGGTGAGAGAAAATGCATAATAAGTAGGGATGTACCGATGACTAGACTTACAAATGAATACAGAGTATTATTCGATTATACTTTTATTTGACCGAAATGGTGGAATAATTGTTTTCAATCATAACGCGAATACCAAGCAAAATACAAGGCGAAGGGTTTCACGATAGAAACAAAAAAAAAATTAGAAGTCGAGTACGAAGGATTCCGTACTATTCTCTACAAAAAGTGTCAAAAAAAATCACGTTTCTTGTATGGGAGCCTCCCTTAAAAACTTATTTTATTTTGAACTAGTTGACCCGGCGAACTTCGTTCCGCCTGAAAGTCAAATAAATTAAAATTATTAGTGTTCCTCTACTATATTA
Organism: Spicauda simplicius; assembly: GCA_949699795.1. NCBI lineage: Eukaryota > Metazoa > Arthropoda > Insecta > Lepidoptera > Hesperiidae > Spicauda > Spicauda simplicius. The sequence goes on along the minus strand of OX453078.1, from coordinate 720,351 downwards.
TGCATGTTTTATACATAAAAACCTTCCATTTGAGTCACTCTATCTATTAAAAAAACTGCATTAAAATCCGTAGCGTAGTTTTATAGATCTAAGCATACATAGGGACAGATAGCGGGAAGCGACTTTGTTTTAAACTGTGTAATATTGATTTATTGTTATAACGAATAAATAAATACATCATTGGTGAAAATGTCTACTGTCTAGCTATCACAGGTCACGAGATACTCTGGTGAAATACAGATTGCAGATTCTTAGTGATAGAGTCCGTTTTTACCTTTCGGGCACGGAAACCCAAAACGGAAAACGGATTTAGATTATCAATAAATTCTTTACCTTTGCAATTCTACTTTTTTATTACTATTATTTTATTTTATTTAATGAATATAACAAATGTCTCTTAATTAAATGATCCGTATAAATTAACAGTTAGATTATGTTAAAATTGAAATGGATTGAGATTGAAAATGTATTCATATTAACTTAAATTAAAAAAAATATTAGATGCGCCTTTTTAGTTATCGAGGACATTCACTGTTCTCAAACTAATGACGTTTTTTCAAATCAAGTACTTAGTATATTTTTCTATTATTCGAACGGATGAAAACCGAAACTAAACTTAATACACGTTTATAACAAACACTTTTATAACACTCTATTGAAGCGATAGGATTATCTCCATATATTGTTTTCGTAATAGTGTTGTTAATAGGTACTTATTTTAGCATTAATTATCATATAGTCATCAATCAATCGAATTGTAATATCTATTAAGTTTACAAAGAATAAATCTAAAGCTTAAGTTAAGGTAAAGTAAGATAATCTCACAGCTTCGCATTTTAATCCCAGCATGACGATGTTAATACTTGTATATGCTTGTGCGTAGATGCGTGTGATATTTAGTAATTAAAAAAACATTACTTAAAAAGGCTTTGTTCTTTATAAATTACAAATTAATTAATAATTACAAGCTCTTTATTATTGAATTTTATAGTGTAAATAATCAAACCGCCGTACACAACGCATACACTAGTGGCATTTTGAAAGATCGCGGAAACAAATAGCAACGTGCCCACTCGTCTTGACCCGACACTCGTTACTGAAGCACTGCGAAAACCCCCTTAGCGACTTCGTCAATGCGTATGTTTGAGTGTGCCGTTTTCGATCGCTTGTTGGTAGTTTCTATACTGTTCCTAATATGTCTACTGTGACTATGTTGTTGAGATGTTTCAACTAGTCATGTAACAAATATTCGCTTGTATTCGCATTCGCAAGTATTGATGCGAATGTTTTGCGAATATTGAATTGCAATGCTTCGCAAAAAAGGTCGATGAATTCATCAAATTGCAGCTTGACGACCTAAAAAAAAGGTCGTCAAATCTAGATCCCTATCATAGATTTTGCTGCTCTATAGACAACGTAGAGACAAAACATCACAATAATTTCTCAGCTAACTGTTTAGTTGAGAGTGTATTTCCTATGTATATTCTTTTGCAAAACACTGCAATTTAAAACATAGCACAATTATTGCGAATACGAATACGAATGCGAATACCTAACACGTGCGAATATTCGCGATAAGAATATTCGTTACATCATTAATAAGTACAAAAAATATCCATACTAATATTATAAATGTCAAAGTGTGTTTGTTTGTTCTTTCACGTCGCCACATAGCTATTAAATGATATGGTTTATATGCTGGGAGATAGTTAGGAGGGCGGAGACTGACGTAGGCTACTTTTTACCGCGCTCTCTCATTGCCACGAAAATGTTTTATTAGTTGATACATATTTAGTAGTTCCAAACGTTGTTAATAGATGGCGTTAAAATTAATTTTCAAGTTCTGAATCACGCTATCAAATGCTAATGTTAATCTCTTTGACCGGGCAGGCGAAGCCGCGGGTAAGAGCTAGTTTTATCATAAATGTCGGTTAATTAATAGTATTAGTTACTATTACAGAAACGGTAACAACGGAATATCAAACCTATTTCTCGCACTTATCTATAAAATATCACGATAACAATATCTTTACACGATATGATACACGATTGATATTATAAAACCATACATCCTTCTCATACATGCAATGTATGAGAGAGATAGGTATAACTTTCTTAAATTTGCAATAATGACGGCTTGATAAAGAGGTCGATGTAGTGTTATCGGAATTGATAACAAATGTTTTTGTGTTATTCAAATTTTCGAGTAACTGTAGTTTTATAAGTTTCCATCAGTAATATTTCTAGTAAGACGTTATCAGCGCACAAACAAAAACATAATATCGCTTTAAAACAATTCCTTTGGGATTGTCTTCGGATTCGTCGAATTTTTCATTGTTTTTAAAATAATTTATTTGTTTTAATACATTTTTACCTCAAAATACTAACATACATATGTACTTATATGTATATTTTATAGGTGACAGAACCAGTGTAGTTCGCCCGGGGAAGTACAACCGCCACAAATATTTCTAACGTGAAGCGTTTCTTGCGTTTCGTGCCGGCAACCACACCCTTCCAGGGTGTGGTTGCTTGCACACTTTTATATGAGGCGACAATCTTATTCCTTGGGAGCAGCAACGTATCTGTAGACGTCAGATAGAACCCATGTTCTGCGAAGGCCCAGTGGCCGTCCTCGGCGCTAACAAGAGGGTTCCGGAATCTCCAAACGAATGCAACCGGAATCCTCTGAGCGCGTTGCCCCATCTGGCTCCTCACAGATGGGCGGCTGGGCCCACCGCTCCTTCTAGTCTTCACGACGATATGCAACCACACATACCGCCGTCCTTCCCGGGATCGTCTGGCTGGACGGTTCAAACTCCTACTCTAGCCGCCCGAAATCTCAGAAGCCCCTTTTAGTCCCTCTTACGACAGGCATGGGTAGGGTTGCCACCCGTACTTTATTATAAAGTATTGTATTTTATTCGGAGCAATTTTACTTTATACTTTATGAGGAAAATAAAGTCCGCAAAAATACTTTATTTTGTATATCTGGGATTTAAAACTAAAATTCCTTTAATCACAAGGTTTCCGTAGCTACCTTATTTAGAAAGTAGTAGAACTATTACATTTGGTGACCTTTTTTAGAAATATGGGCGTCAAATTATTATCTACATTTTTTTTGCTTACCATCACCACGCAGTTCTAAAAGTATCCTAGAACTAAAAAATAAATAATAATATAAATAGTAGGTACTTACTTTATTTTGAAGCTACGTACTTTTTTCTGTATACGTTTTATAGCCATTGTACTTTAATCGTTGAAAAAAAAGGTGGCAAGTTGGCAACCCTAGGCAGGGGATACCGTAGCCCTATTTTGATCCCGGAACTACAGGAATGAAAGACAGTAGGTATTTTAATGTTTTTTATCATTATCAATATAGCAAGAGTTAAATACATTCCTAGTAGCATATGGCAGCAATATAAAGCGTGTGCCTGAGATACCAATCTTTGATCTAAGGCCGAAAGTTATATCATAAACTGATCAATTTAGATAATCTTAATTACATGATTTACATATTTTAGGCCATGTGGTTTGTTTCTTAGACTTAACCAGATAAATTATTGTTCACATCTACAAGCAACTTCACATAGAATATGGGTGCTATCTGAAGTCAATTACAGATGCGTTCCTACTCCCGAGGACTAAGATGGCCGCCCTATGCAAGAGTGTGCCGGCATCCACATTCTACCATCGTGTTTGTGTTTATCACACCCACTATACCAGGTATCAGGATACCTGGTATAGTGGGTGGGTCATTTTTTATAACGCCTTACACATCAGGATGTGTAAGGCGTTATAAAAAATAAACAAAATGAAAAAAAAACTCGGTTAAAGAAAAGTTCGTTCAAATATTTCTTCTTTATTCCTTTGTTAGAAGTATTAGTACCTATACGTGTTAGAAGTATAAGTATTAGTATACTCTGAAGTGGAGTCATGTTCGAGAAAGATTAATTGACATTTTTATTTTGTTTGTAAACATCTTTGATGACTAATTTGAAACAACGTTCATGGAATCTAAAGTACCTATAAGTTATTTATGTTTAGAATAATTGCACAATATTTTACAATTTTGTAAAATAGTCATGCATAGAATGTAAAAAAAATAAAGAAAGGTAATATATCTACAAGTAATTAAAACTTCTATTATAATAATTTAGGTATTTAAGTATTTTATGAATTGATTTCTAAAAATCTTATCAGTTTTGTAGACACTAGCGCCATCTAGTAAGGATTGTCGTAAACTTGATGACTTGCACGAGAACACTGCCATCTATTGGTAAATTCATAAAATAAACGCTATTTGAAGAGATAGTCTAACAAAGATCTTAAGTTTCTAGTAGTTATTGAGATCTCTACAAGATGTCGCTGAATCATATTTCTTCTCGCTTTTGGTTCCATGTTTATATTAATGCAAGCACTTATTTACCATTAATTTGCAAAAATATCTGTTTTAAATACGTTTGATTTTGGTGCATACATTAAATCAAAATATTAAACAAATTTACACGATATACAATAACATAAAAATATCATAGATTTAAAATGTAAAAAAAATCCAAGGTTAAAAAAATCCGGATGATTGTTGCTAACTTCTACAATTCTTATCTATTTATTTACCTATGTGTGAGATTATTTATTTATAGTAGTAGAAGCTACAGATGTAGAACTGTTTGTAAATAATTAATGCTATGTAAATGATAAACACCCACATAGCTTGTTACTAAGGGAAGTACAAAGTATCAAATTGATAAAATTGTCAATGCCATTTACATAAGGTTAATATGCCTACACATACTGTAAGCGAAATTTTTGGCATGACATTGATGCCAAGTCGCCTTGTATCCGAAGGTCGTCCTTGGCCCAAGGTTATGGCCTTACAGCGAGGCCACAGCTTGTCCTTTACCTTGGCAGCCACCTTGAGACCAAGGTCCCGTTTCCGACGCCATGTTCGCATGTGACGTGACATGACGCACAGATAACGTAGGGCAAACGTCATCCGCGTCATCTGCTTTTAATTTATTTTGGTGTTGCGAATTTTGTTTGAATTTGCTATTTGTTTTCGAAGTAAATTTTAGCAATAAAATATTTAGAACTTGCAAAAAATCATATTATACATGGTATTTAAAGTGTGTATTGTATATTGTACATGTTATAAAGTGTGTTAGGGGTAAGGAAAATCTAATCGAACTCAATAATGAACAAACAAAAATTTATTACCAAATATAAAAAATACAACAAAATTATATTTTCAATGATAAAATAGGATTATGTATCTTCTTAAAAAAATAAACCCGAAACAATATGGTAACTTCGGTATATTTTCTGGTCAAAATGTTATGTCTTTAAAAAACTAACAATAATAACTGAATTAAAAACAAAATAAAACATAGAGGTAATTTAAAATAACGAAAATATTACTTAATCCTTTGTTACAAATAATAGTAATAAACATTTAATTCTTGACAATAATCATGGCAAAATACTTTTATGCAATATCAACAACTCAAGTTAATAAAAAATACTTAACTATGAAGCAGGTACAAAAAATATCAATCCTATTATTAAATTAAAATTCTATTCATAAATAAACAAAAGGCAAGACTACTTCATAAAATAAGCCAGAGAAAAAACGTTGAAATTTTAAACATCTTAAGATGTTTGATATTCATGACAGATATCTTTTTTAGCCAACGATAGATGAAAAAGAAGTACACAACAAAACACAAATGTTACAGAGCCCTTAGTACTAGTTTTTCACGTTACGTGAAACCGTTTACGTTTCGCACTTTGCAAAGTACATTGCACGTTTATGGTGATTGTTGATGATACGTAAGTCGTACTGGGCGCTAATAATAGAAATGACAATAAGGAAATAGAATATGGTAAATACAGATTATACAAGGCCAGAACATACTCTGAAAACGTTTAGCGGACGCTTATTAACATGATGGAGAGTCTTTTATCAATAGATAGTATAGAAGTATAGAGTGTATTATCCATAGATAATTTGTTTGTTTCGATTTAAAAATGTTGGAAGCTCTTGAATTTTTTTCTCAACACTAATTTTTTTCATTGAATAATTTGAAATGAGATTCGATAGAATGTAGGTAAATAAACACCGATATTGGTTTATAATATTCATGAAATAACAAAAATATTTCTATAATAAAAACACGATAAATAAATTTTAATTGATGCTTGTGTGATCTTATTAAACATTTACACATATAAGAGGACTGAAAAACTGTATAAATGGTTTCGATTTCAGAAAGGATAAAATTCTATATATCACAAAATTGACACTAGATATAACACAGCATTAAATCCTTGCTAAAACATCGCTTAAGTTTAGTAGCATCATTTTCATAATTTCGTGTGATTTCATATAGTTTATATTTTTATAGCGGCCATTTCAGGTAGTAGGTAACTGTTTTCATTTATTCCTGTACTATTAATACCTAATATTATAAATATATCAAGAACTATTGTTTAATCTCGTTTGGCTTTAAAAGGTAACAAATATCAGAAACTATTTCTAAGGTAATTAATGGAGTTGGTTAGGTAAACAATACCATCTTTACCATCCTCAGAGAGCCCCGAGGGGCCGACAATTTTTCTCACATTTAATTTAATATCAAAATATGATGGTCAGGCGCATTCCACTTTCTGTTGCACGAAAGTCGTCGAGCCCTTTTGAAAGGTAATGAAAGTAAATCATATTTACTTTACATTTCAAAAGGGCCACGAATTCTTATGTGCCCAAGGGCCCCAGAGTAGTCTAAGGCCGGCCCTGTAGCTAAATTCATCCGATATATTTCTATGATTGTTTAGATCATTTACTTCCTTCTTATTGTTTAAAACTATTTGCTTATTGCTATTTGAACAGCACTTTCTCTTACATCTTCTAATGATCTTTTCAAAAGCTGTTTAATCTAAATACAATTTTGAAATTACTTTTTCTAGATGTTATATTTTTCGTTAACGTTACTCGATCTTTATTTAAAAACCATTATGTCCAACCATTTTCAGATTCAACCAATTTCAACATCATATCTTATCATTTTACTAATTCATAACATCATCACCACTTTCATTTTCTTTCAATCTTCACTTAAAATACCTCTCTTCTATCATCTTAACATTTCTCTAACTTAAAACACCTCTTTCCTAAAGTTGAATCCGAACTGGTCACACTTGACCCTCAGGATCCTGGCCAGCTGAGGAGGACCGCAGTAGAAGACGGTGACTTTGCCCTTGTTTTGCTCTTGCAACCTCTGGAAGACTTTGTCCCAGTTTGGTCGTCCAGCATTTGTTCGTGTCTTCAAGCCAGTTATTAGATCTCGTTTTTCCTAGAAGATAAGTTCAAATTTAGATAAGTAGCTAAAGATTTAATGATAAAGCTGCTACACTAATAGTAGGTGGTAGAAAGAGTCGTCCCTGTAGAATAGGGCAAAGGCATCCCTCCCTGTCGTAAGAGGCTACTAAAAGGGGCTTCCAGGGCTGCGGGCGGCTAGAGTGGGAGCTCGAACCGTTCGTTCACTTTGACCCCACGAAGGACGGCGGTATGTAGTGTGACTCTGGTTGCGTTCCTTTGGAGATCCCGGTGTCCTATTTGTAGCGCCGACGACGGCCACCATGGCCACGGTTTTAGTGCGGTAAAAATCCCACATAACCCTTCGTGCCTCCCACGGGGTCGGACATCTATAGAAGGTTTTCCCCTCGAGAACAAAAAAAAAGGTGGTACAAAGAGTAAGGTTAGATCAGATGATATCAACGCCTATTTTTAGCTTTAAGCAATTCTTGCATTTAGGTGGAAGGGTGTGTAGTTTAAGAGATCACGGTCATTTTACTCTTCGGGAGTAGAAACACAACTGAGATTGACTAAGATAAAATCTTTGTTTTATATGATCATAAATCAAATAAATGTATATGGGCTTAGACTAATATTATTGCGGAATTTACATATTTCTATATGTTATGTAAGAGATTTATTATGGTAGGGTTCTCAAGATATGTGGTTTTTATGCGGTTGGTATTTAGACAAAATACGTCCTAAAACCACTTTTTTTTTTTATCTGATTGGAGTAGCAAATGAGCATGCAGTCCAAATGATAGACATTGTGAGCAACTTCAAACAGAACATGGGTTCTATCTGTCAATCACAGATGCGTTGCCACTCCCGAGGGCTATGATGGTGGTCTCACATAAAAGTGCCGGCAACCACACCCTTCCATCTCGCGCAAGAAATGCTATGTGGCGGTGGTACTTCCCCGGTCGAACTACACTGGTTCTGCCACCTCGGTTAGAAATAAGTGTGGCGGTGGTACTTCCCCGTTGTAACACAGGTAGAGCTGTAAAGCCAACCTTCTCATGCAGCAGGTCGAGCGCCAGCTGCAGGCCGACCGCCTTCATGTCGCTGCGCTGCAGCGCGCTCGTGATGTACATGTGCATCTCCAGGAAGCGGTCGCGCGCCGCCATCAGCTCCGCCTGCTCGATCTCCAGCTGCGAGAGGAGAGACACGAACCACTCGAAGGAGCGCTGCTCGCGGTTGATCCAGAAGAAGTCCACCTGGTGAAGTGGAACAAGAGGTATCTTTGATATCTGACTGAAGTAGCATGCAGTCCACTTGATGGTAAGTCACTGCTGCTCAAGGACATGTGTAATCAACTTCAGAACATGCGTTCCATCTGAAGTCATTCACAGATGCGTTTCTACTCCCCAGGACTATGATGGTCGCCTCATGTGAAAGTGTGCCGCCAACCACACCCTTCTAACGAAACGCAAGGAATGCTTGACGCTAGAAATAGGTGTGGCGGTGGTACCTCCCCGGTCGAACTACACTGGTTCTACCACCTTGCAAAAAAAGCTGTTCAGATCTCAGAATTTGGAAGAACTAGGTGTGGCTGTGGTGTGGTACAAACCTGTGGTACAAGCTTTGACAGACAAGCTTTGGTATATCTACAAGTAAACTGTTAAGGTTGAAATTACTGATGTAGATACTTATGTTTTATGAGGTTACAAATATCAGAATTTGGTAAAAGTATTTATGACTTTGGGAAATTCTAGATTCCAGCTACAAAGAGTTAATAGTTTGCTTGAAACTTTGTGTATAGTTATAATCGATAACTTAGTATTAAGACATTTTTAAATAAATATGTCAAAAAGTTTATTTTCCAGTTCATAGGACTGACAAAGTTAATTGTCATGATGTACCACACAATACCAACATTTAAACCTTTTTTGGTCCGGTGTGGAAATCTAAAAAAATATACTCTATTATAGGGAAAAGCCAAGTTATGTGAGATTTTAATTTACTAAAACTTAGTGGCCTCAATGCGCGTATAGGAAAACAAAATCTCTAGTAGAACGTAACAGTGCTTCCATTGCGTGCAAATTGCGTGCTTCACTCTGACCTACCTTCCTCAAGTTCATGGTATTGGTAAGATCAGCAGCCCAGGTATGCTGGCAGCTGGGGCACGTGGTCCTTGCGGCCCAGTACCGGTACATGATGGACTGCAGGATGGACGCGAACGGGGTGACGCCGATACCCGCGGCGATGAGGGCCGCGTGCTGCGCGCGGAAGATGTGTGAGGACGGCGCGCCGTAAGGACCGTCTAGGTAGATCTAGGGTGGAATCACACAATGCAAATTCACTATATATACGAGGTGAATAGGAAAAGATAAAATCAAAAACAGTTGTATAGAAGAGAAAGTAAATCATAAAAGCAAATTCCTTATTTTTTTAACCAATTGAAATAGTAAAAGAGCATATAGTCCACATAATGGTCCAATAAAAAATCGCTACGTATTTTCATAAGGCAGTTAAAGTAAATTCTAATATTCCTGCTTAATTATGAAATGTTTAACATATCTAATCTGGAGACGTTTATGATTACTTTAATCCCCAGAACAATCCTCAGAATTACAGATTATTAATGAATCTGTAATTATGGGAATGTTGAGAACTCAATAGATAAATGACGCATGCCTCCAATTGATGGTCGTAATGTTTAAGTTGAAGTAGAGGTGGTAAAGCTGTGGTAGGTCGTGGAACAATTTTGGCTACCAATGATTTAAAGAAAGATCAGTCCCCTTATCTTTAAGTATCATGCAAATGAACAGAGAAGTCTAAAAATAAGAAATCAATCCAAAATAACGCAACAGTTAAACAAGTTAGAAAACATTTACAAAAAAGACATTCTGAAACCCAATAAATAATAATAAAGTTAATTAACACAAGTAGATAAATAAATAGTAATGAAAAACGAATGTTAGTGACACAAACAGAAATTACCACAGTAAAGTGAAACGTTGAGACTAGAATGATTTTGAAAAAACCACTGGAGAACCAATGGAGAACCACCATGAAACACATTTATAGGTACATCAAAAATAACCTTCAAAGGTGGGCCATTTCGGATAATTTCGGGTAATTTCGGAGATTCCCGTGTCGTTCTGCTCAAATACCTCATGTACTGCCTCCCTGGTACTACCGGAGATTTTCTCACGTCTATTTTTGTTTCCTGGATTTACATACATATATTAACCGGTTAAAATAACAACAGATTATTCTGCCTAATGGTCTCTGCCGGTTTTGGACATCTGTAAGCAATGCCATGTAACGTTGCCACTACCGCACACGACAATGTGATGGTGCTAACAATGGCCTATCGTGAAGCTAAGAAAGAAAGACTAATTAAGTTAAAAAAAAGAACTATTGTGACAAAAGGCACGGACGATCAGTCTGTATGGAGTGTATGTATTATAATAAAAAAAAACAATGTCATATAAAAGTATGGGGCTATCTGAAGGTAATCAAAGATGCATTGCCACTCCCGAGGACTTACGTGGTCGCCTCATATAAAAATGTGCCTTCCACCGAAACAAAATAACTAGTTCATGCTAGTAGTAAGTGTGGCAGTGGTACTTCCCCAGTCGACCAACGTTGATAAATATTTATCAAAACTAAGTAAGAACTTGTAAAGTTTTCAGCACACAAGTAAACGGTAACTAATGATTATAATAATGTTAATTGTCATAAGAGACGTCTTCATAAACATAGCATTCAAAATCAAGTAAATTAGATATTTATCCCCATCTGCCCTACATAAAGTAGACTTGACATCAAAGGCACTTATTCAATTGTTCAAATTCTTGTATTCTTGAAACAGCAACTTTGCTGAGAAAAATATTATTCGAGGTACATGTTTTAGTATTTTTTTCAGCTTTTTCAGATTTGGCTAGAATATATTTAATCCAGTGAAATACTTTATTCAATAACCAATTATGAATCCAAAACTCAAATTACTGTTTATAGTCCGCAATCTCTAACTCTATTGAAAAAACATCAAGATCTAAGATGCTCTTTTTTTTATTGAAGTAGCAAACGAACGTGCAGTCCACCTGATGGTAAGTGGTCACTGACGCCCGTGATCATCTGTAAGCAACTTCATATAGAACATAGGTTCTATCTGAAGTCAATCACAGATGCATTGTCGCCTCATATAAAAATGTGTCGGCAACGACACTCTTCCATCGAAACGCAAGAAATGCTTTAAACTGGAAATAGGTGTGGCGGTAGTACTTCCCCGGTCGAACTACACTGGTCCTAACACCTGAAACATTACGACCATCGTATCTTGATGTCCACCACGATAGCTACACCACCTTTTTAGCCAACCTCAAAAATTCTACAAACTTTTAAGGTACTGTGTGTGTTTTTAACGTAGGTAGGTACTTAACTTATTATTGTAGTTTTAGCTCCTCCCTAATTTAGTTTGTTATATTGTGTTTACATTTTAACTCTTATTTAAATCTTAATCTTATATTTTTGACCAAATATAATTATGCTTATTGCATGTTGTAATTACCTATAATCGTAAGAACAGTCACTCACTAAGATTCTATACAAAACTCTTCTGTACACGATATCCAATTATGTATCTTACGTTGGTAATCCTAAATAAATTAAAATAATATTTCTCAGTATTTGTCTCACCTCCAAAGGTTTCCCGACAGGATAATTCGTGATGGATTCTTCGCTGGCTGCTGAATCCGATGGACTCACCACATTGATGTTCGGTTGAGTGCTTGCCTCCACATCTCTGTCAGGAGATAAGCTTCTGGATAGTCGTCTTCGAGCTGAAAGAAGATGGTGCAATTAACAATTCTGTATACTGCATAATGCAAGTTCTTTTAGTTAAACAAATGTTTAGGCATGCCGGTTATTGTTCTTTTAATTCTTCACGGTAGCGTTATGAATATCGTCGGGTGACAAGAAAAGCTCACTAACTAGAAAATTGTATAATCCCGATTTTTTCACTTAATACACTATTCTTTAACAATACATTATTATTACGCAAACGATATTTTATTTAATGATATAACTTCAGGACATTTCATATAAATCAAATTTTGGGATCAAAATATTATTAAATTCTTATAACTTGCATATTCTGTTATGTAGTTTGAAAGTTTTTCCTGTCACCCCACGATATCAAAGATGTGTCCGTTTCCTAGCAATATTTTTAAAGACGATGATAGCAGCTTAATTCGTTATATGTGTGATGTTGTGATGACACAATGATCTTTTATCTATTATAGTCTTCTCGTAAAAGTCTTGAAATTTACCTATACTGAGGATGCTATCGTTAGAACGGCGTATTTCTTCAACAGCGTTAGGGAAGAAAACGCGGATAGATGATAATGGCGTTATTTAGTCCTATTCTGTTGTAACATTGTTCATGATCTGACACTTATCACAGACGTATCCTCTTGAGCTATATCAACACTAAGGTTGCTTGGACCTTCGGACCTTGTCTTCTGGACGTCGCGAGAATGGAATGCAAATTGACAGAGGGCTTACTTCGTTATATCATCGTACTTCGTTATAATATAACATATTTCATTATTTGTCTCCTAGCATGGTCGCCTTCGCATGTTGTGTCATTTATTGCAGACTTTTTTTCAAGACTTATAAACAGTGACGACGCTATCATCCCACTTATGTCTTTCGTTCAATGTACGATTCGTAGCTAATATGAGCTGTCAATTTAACTTTGTCTTCAAGACTTACTAACAATAAGAGTACTGTCATGGGACTGTCGCTTCTGCCATGAGCTTCTTTTATTATTTCGTCTCACGAATCTATTATTCATGATTTGTCACCTATCCCAGATACGTCTACTTTAATAATAATTAGCACTAGTAAGAATGTTGTCCTACTTAACCATTGTTGATGATCTGTTTATTGTCAGACTTGTTTTACTCAACACCAACTAAATGGATGCTATTATTGAATGCTTTTCTCAACTTCAGATGTCTGTTCATTATTAAATTTGTCTCTTTCAACACTTACTAACGGTTACAATGCTATGATTGGATTGTCACATTTTTTCTCGGGCGGGTATTCATGATCTATCACTTAATATGTCTTATCTTCTAAATGCTCGAATTTACCCATAGTAAGTATGCTATCATCAGACCGGCTCCTCTCTTTCGCTCCGGGCGGGTAGAAAGCGAGTATTGTGAGCTTGTTTCCCATATAAGCTATCATTGGATGTGTCTCCTCAAAACTTACCAATAGTAAGTATGCTATCATTCGAGCGCCGCCTCTCCTCCGGGCCGGGCGGGTGGAAGGCCAGTATGGTGGGCTTGTTCCGCATGTAGCGGAAGCTGTGCGCGGCGGCGCGCAGCTGCGGCGCGCGCGGCGGCGGCGCGTGCGCGCGCCGGATAGACCGCATGTCGAAGCTGCGCTCGGACTCGCACCGGTCTTGGAGGCTGAGGGCAGTGGGATGAATATGTTTGCGTAGCTGGACATTGACTCGTTAATCCGTTAAACGTTAATTAACGACTACGAAGTAACTTAATGTTAAATTCCGTTGAAATTACTCAAGTTGTTTAAATGGTTAATCCATCAGTCTCAATACATTGTTAAGTACCGCGCGCATTGAAACGTATGACAGCAGTCAAGAAGATACTTTAAAAGACGTGCTACAGCAAGAAACTGCCGAAAGTACCGGCACACTCTCACATGAGGCGACCATCATAGTCCTCGTTAGTGGCAACGCATCTGTGATTGACTTCAGATGGAACTTATGTTCGGTATGAAGTGGGTTATAGATGTCGCAGGGCGTCAGTGACCACTTACCACCAGGTGGACTGCATGCTCGTTTGCTACTTCAGTCAGATAAAAAAAAACTTCTGAGGATAGAAATAATGCAAGTTACGGAGGCAACTTCACTTTTTCAATTCTGTCTCTCAGCATAAAGAAAACCCCTGAGCCACAAATCTAATCTTAAGAAAAAAAGCTTCATAATCTCGTCAAAATGTGGCGAGAACATAAATTCTAAAAACTCGTTTAACAGTGCAGCATTCTAGGTAAACCGATATCTATTTAACTCATATTGCTGCAGTTGAACATCTTTTGTGCATGAACAACGATATTTAACGAGTCTCACTTTTAGACGAGAACTTCAACACATTCATGTTCATAACGGACAATATTCACTTTATGCCAAATCACTAAATTACACGCTGTTATAAAAAAACCTAAATCAGAAATTCAAAGATTTTCAAGAATTTATGGAACAAAGTTAAAAACAATAACAAGCAAAATTCAAATGTCTATCTATACTTACACAATATAATACCATAATATGAAATAAATATATTTAGATTTCTAGCATGCTTACCTACTGTATTTTATTATATGTAAACATAAGTTTTATGTTGTAAGTTAAATTTATGTAATTTATTTAGACAATAAAGTTCTTTAAACCGAAGTTTGCAATCAATACATTCGTAAACAACTGATAAAAATATATCGCAGTCGTTTAGGCTCCACCTGAAACGTAAGAATAAGTTCAATTAAACTTACGCAATCAAACGTTGTTTCTTAACATTGTTGTAGACATCTGGCATCGAACGAGACTTCTCCAGCATCCGGAATGGAGATAGAAACGATGTACGAACTGTTCTAGGTGTGGAATTTGCTGCAAGAGATAAATGACTTTGCATTAGGAGCAGCAGGTTCATTGTAATCATAGACCATACTGTTGTCGACTTCTATAATCCAATCCAGATAATAATAGCAAGGAAGATTGATATGGTTCAATCGAGAAAATATCACCGCTTCACCTATTTTGCAGTTGCCAACATACTTGTATGTAAGGGGACCATATAAATCATCGGAAGTAGCAATTCATCTGTGATTGACACCAAATAAAACCATTAACACCAGGACTGCATACGTGTTTGGTACTTATCGTTATTGTCTTGCTTCGCGAGTTGAGTTATCCTTCGGGAAACTGTACAGATAATAATAAACACTATCTACCCCGACACTGTATACTAATAAACACTCATAACTCTATACTACGATTTCATATGACTTTACATACATCGTTGATGGAGTCCCAAATACAATACATACACAAATACACATACTTAAAAAACTAGCCTCTTGATTTTAAGCCTTTTTGATATCTGCCCCGCTGGATGAAGAATCTGTGATCATATCCCAAGTTAATTTACATCACAAATCATCATATTTCCTGCAAGCTTTACCTTGGATCTCGGTGGCCTGAGGACCTTCTTCTATAGTAAAAGCCTCGTTAGAATAACCTGCTGGTGAGAAATCCACTGATCGCTTTTTGGATGTTCCAGAACCCTTCCTCCTGCTTTTGTTGCTCTGACAAGAGCTGGAACGTGCTACTCTTCTGGAATTATAGAAAAAAAAACTTATTCACTACAGTTTATATCTATAGCCAGAACAATATCTAGACCAGATTTATTGTATCCAGAACTTTTCTTGACTTACTGTTTTCACAAGTGTTTTAATTTTAAGTAGAGGCCAAATTTGGTATATTGTACTTTATGAAAGGAAGCCTTAAAATGAAATCATCTGTTTCCAAAAGTAAATCTTAGATTTCACCGACTCTAAGGGAGGCCTAAACTGATTTGTTTGTATTGTAGGTACTTTTTGAAAGGAAGCCTAAAAATTAAATCAACCAAAAGTAAATCTTAGATTTTACCAATTCTAAAACTTCATCATCACTCAGAAACATTGTGAGTATGACTAGAACTAAAGTTAACGTAGACTGCATGATCGATTTAAGGTCGGTTAACCACTATGAAAAAACTCCACCAAAATTCTTTATTGATGGCATATCATGGCTGTATTTCCTCCATTTTAAGATATGGGGTAATTTTTTGGGGTAATTCCGTAAATAAAGGTCTTGTGTTTAAGGTGCAAAAAAGATGTGTAAGGTCCATCTGCAACATTACCCCAACACAATATTGTAAACCGTACTTTAAAAAACTTAACATTCTTACACTAGCATGTCTCTGTATACTAGAAAGCAGTTTACTTGTTAAAACGAATAAAGACCTATATGAAATTCAGACTGGAACTCGG
Organism: Spicauda simplicius; assembly: GCA_949699795.1. NCBI lineage: Eukaryota > Metazoa > Arthropoda > Insecta > Lepidoptera > Hesperiidae > Spicauda > Spicauda simplicius. The sequence goes on along the minus strand of OX453078.1, from coordinate 703,931 downwards.
CATAAAGGTAAATTATGTACTATAGCGTGCAAAACACATCTTTTTAAGCAAAGTATATTTGGAAAAGCACCAATAATTTATAATAAAATACCAAAATCGATACGCAACCTTAGAGATATAATAATATATTCAAAAAAGTGGTATCTAAATTTCTTGTGGACAAATGTTATTATACAATTGATGATTTTTAAATGACAATAATTCTAATAATTAATTAATATTGACTTTAATGGTACCTAAGATTTTTCTAAATTATAAATATTTTTATATTATATTTTATGCCCATGTGGCCGGAATACGGTGAACAATATATAATTTAAGACCTGTGCATGTACCTACCTGTATTCCACAATATTTGATTTGATTTGAAAAATATAAAATATATAACAGTTTTCTTACTCGTGCGGTATGTTCTCAGGCCCATGAAGCCTCTCTTGTTCGCTCTCGAAGTAGGAATATAAGCGATTAGTCCATTCTCCCACACCGCGGATGTGGAGCCAAAGATATTCTGAAATACGGTTCGAATTCCGTGGTTATATTTTTTTAAAAGATTGAAGCAGTAATGGCTGTCTAATTAATGGTAAGTGATCAGTACCGACCGCAGACATCTGTAAGTAAGTTGTCGTAGAATTGGGGTTCTTTTTGATGCCAATCACAAATTCATAGCTACTCTCGAAGGCAAAAAAATAAGAAAGGGCTCATATGAAAGTGAGGCATTAACTAAATTTTCCAACGTAATGAGAGGAAACTTTCAACCACCTTGCACACGATTTCTAATTCAATGCGTGCACAATTTCCAGTTCTATTTTGGCCAAGAGTTGTGTAAACTGATTTTTCTGGATCAGATGTGAAAAAATGAGAATTCTTGAATGTATATTCTGGTTTTATTGGCTTATATGCAACTTTTTCTACTGCGATTTCACAGCCTTATATAAGAATACTATTCAAAATTGGAAATATTATCATTTTAATAAATTTCCATAAACATTAATTAACGTTATCTCGGCATTATATTTACTAACTTCAAATTGACGCTCAAAATAAAAAGCAATTAATTAAAAAAACTTATATGTTAAATTAAAAATATTCCAATAGCAGATTTTTTCCAAAACCTACCTTCCAAATCAGGGGCACTGCTGATAGTAAACGGATGCCACTCATAAGTAGCGATGGCGGGAATGTTGACGAAGACATAGTCCCCCGCGTGGAAGTCGAACAGCGGGGGACGCTTCACCACCAGGTGCGTGACGCGGGACGGCAGCAGGATGCCTGAGGATATGTAGGTCTTGCCACGCTTTGATCTGGAACAGTTGCTGATTTTAGTAAGAAACTGGTACGCTTAATTATTTTGCTCATGGATATCAACAAAAAATCTAAAAAGAATTCAAAACCCCTTATCGTTCGTCCCATAAAAAAATTCGAGATAATATTAGCATTAAATGAGGAATTAATATTGTCGTAAAGATAGTAGAATCATCATCGCTAAAACTATTTATAGCGTGAAGTTTTTTTCAGCGGAAGTGGGTGACTGTTTCAGTCATCAGGAGTAGCAACGCATCTGTTCACGATATCAGTTAAGTTTTTGTTGTTAAACAGGGATTTTTCTAGGTGCGGAAGGAATTACGTCTAAACATGGCAGAACTTTTTGTTTTTACGGGTGATTTTTTTTATCTGACTGAAGTAGCAAACGAGCATGCAGTCCACCTGATGGTAAATGGTCACTGCAGCTAACGGACATCTGTTCTCAATTTCATACAGAACATGGGTTCTATCTGAAGTCTATCACAAATGTGTTGTTACTCTTGAGGACTATGATGGTCGTCTCGCATATCACCTATATAAAAGTGTGCCGGCAACCACACCCTTCCGTCGAAATGCAATAAATGCTTCACGCTAGAAATAGGTGTGGCGGTGGTACTTTCCTGGTCGAACTACACTGGTTCTACCACCTTCAAATTAATAAATTACAGGAAGATGTTTCATTACATATACTGTCTCTAACAAACCTACCTCATCCAAGTTAATCTCATAATTCTTTCAATGACGTAGATAGTCCCAGGTGCGATAAACCATTTCCAAAAATTGGGAGCGTGGATGATCAAAAGAATCCAAAAAGGAATATAGAGTAAATGGGTCCAATAAAACACCTGTAACAAAATAAGAAATCAGAAAAATAAATTAAGAAAGTCATCAATTAAGAAAGTTGTAAGAAAGGCAGTCATAAAATAAGTCAAGAAAGAGAAAATATATTAAAAGAAAGGTAGGAGCCAGCATTATCCTGACCTTCCGCACTCATTACTCTTCTCTTCGATCAAATGTGTATATAAAATTGATCGAAGAACTCGTTAGATCCTTCAATCAGATGAAAAATGCACATGTCGATATCGCTCAGTCATTTTATTAGGAATATGATTTTTGACTATTGCATAGCTTTGATCGTGGGCTTTGAACGCGGCGACTGAATCAAGAAATTCCGTAACGAAAATTCCTAACACCCCCACTTTGAATACCATGTAGCGCGGCTGAGGGTTCGCTTAACGTGTATGTATATGGTACGACAGTACGAAGCTCGCACTGTGAGAAAGTATATAGTAATATCAAAGAAAAAAATACTGCGTAAATAAATAATTATAATTCCATAACTTGATAAAAATGCTATGCAATAGCTTTACTGCGGCAGTCCCCAAGTGCACGTTTTTTTTATTTTTCACCACATACTTAAAGATACGTAGTTTTATACTTTCGTCTGTCAGGTTCTCGCAATGGAGGTTTGTGACCTTTAAATCTGGAGGGAGGGGGGGAGGTACTGAAGCTCAGCGATAACCTCATAGCGGCCTCGTCGATGCGATGTTTGAGTGTGTCGTTTTCGAGCGCTTATATGCAGTTTCACTACTGGTCTAATATGTCTACTGTGCTATCACTACAATGGTAGTAACCTCGAAGCTCCCTCCGCGCCGGACGGCCGCGCGGCTGCACAGCGCGAGCGCGGCGAGCGCGGCGGCCAGCGCGGCGCCGGTCGGGTTGGCCGCGCCGGGCACCAGGCCGAAGCGGCCCGGCCGCGCCGTGCCCACCCACTCCCACACCGTGAAGTTGCCCGCGTTTAGTACCGGGTCGTGCACCACCACTAGACCTGGGAATCCATCGTTGGTTTAACGTACTGGGAAAATACTTTACACCCTTGTCAATGAAATAATACTAAGAATATAAAAGTAATATTTCAAACATTTCAAAGTATCGCTGCGGGTAGAAATTAATCTTAAAGTAGTAGGGGAAACCAGGGCAATGGGAGTCAGCGGGCAATAGGAGTCACCCACATATCCACGAAACTATCCACGTAAGCATCGTGTTAAGCATTTTCATGCATTCGTCGGGTTCCTCCTGGTAGTGTGTTAAATGGTTCGTGAAAATAAATGCTCGCGCTTTAAAGAGACAGCAGATTTTTGGTTTTACGTTGTCCTGATGTAATTTTTCCTTACGGTAAAATAAGATGTAAGTGCCTAATTTCTTACAGTATACAAAAAATAACTTTTCACGTATTTAGCTACACTATTGAAAGAAACATGTGCAGTTTAGATTGTGTCAGTATATTATATATATATATATTTTTTATTTTTTTTTTGCCATAGCATAATTGAGGGCAATGAGAGTCAGGTAACCCCAAACGAAATGGCCACAGATATCAAGGAATACCATTATAACACAGAGTTTAAAGAAAAATCAATCTGCCTCACATCCATACTAACTAAGGAAAACTTGATGGAAAGAGAATAAAAAATAAAAATAAAAGTAAGCAAATATAAGAAATGAAAAAAATGTGAAGAAAAGGACCAGAGAAGGGAGAAAAAAGTACAAACGAAGGGTCCTGAAAGAATGAAGCGACGAGTACTTTGAGTACCCGTTGTGGGCACTGATGATATATGCCAGGATACTGAGGAAGACGACGTAGAAGATGAGAAAATTTGGTATTCCCGATTGGCTAACTATTGAATGGTTTTGAAAGAATCAATGAGATGCGGTACAGATGTAGGTACCTATTTCATGTTATGGGCTAATGCATACTGCACTGGGGATACAGCCGAAGGTTATACATGAGACATATGATAAATTATCTTTGACTCCGATTGCCCTCAGAGCCGACCACCATTGCCCGCATATCGGTGCAATGGGAGTCAAACCGGTTTTTTTTTAAACTGTTATAACTTTCAGAGTTGGTTACCAAATTGATTGAAATTGATGTCGATTGATAGCTAATTAAGTAAATTTAGTGTCAAGGCGGCTGCAATTAATATTTTGTTTCAATTTTAGCTTTTATTTGATTTCTCCCTTAAGTGACTCCCATTACCCCCTTTTCCCCTAATCCCTTGTAAAATACCTTAAATAAATAGAGCTAGGTACAGTTCAAGTTGAGATCTATTAATTAAATAGTTAAAGAGTAAATAATCCACACCCCATCATCTTTTCAAACATTTAAGTTACCGCTACATTAAATTCACTTTTAATAATTTAATAGTAATAATTAAAAAATAAACAAAGTTTTTTCCCTTCTACGTATTTTAATAATAAAAGAGTAAACACCCTACCTCCTTTCTCTTGACAACTAAAATAAACAGAACTCTTCACTCTACGTGACCAATGTTGTTGTCAATTTAAAGACCACCAATCTCATGATAACACTTATCTTACTGATGATATTGAGGCAGAAGATGTACTCACTAAAGTTGCACAAATGCATAACAGTATGCACAACGCTGTATATGACAATGAGGACGCCGGTGAGCTTGTGCAGGTAGACGTGGTGGTCGAGCGGCAGCAGCGCGCCGGCGCCGCGCACGCGCAGGAACGTGATGCAGTGCCGCAGCATCAGCACCAGCACCCACGAGCTGTTGAAGTTCAGGCACTGGCCTGGATGTAGGAAATGAAATAGGTGAAGATAAAGATGATTATATTACAATCCATACTAATATTATAAATGTGAAAGTGTATTTGTTTGTTCCTCTTTCACGTCGCCATATAGCTATTATATGGTTTATATGCTGAGAGGTAGTTAGATGGGTGGAGAGTAACGTAGGCTACTATTTACCATGCTCTCTCGATGTTTTGTTAGTTGATACATATTTTGTAGTTCCAAACGTTGTTAATAGATGGCGTTAGTAAAATTTATTAGCAAGTTCTGAATCACGCTATCAAATGCTAATGTTAATTCTCTTTGATTGTGCGGGCGAAGCAGCAGGTAAGAGTTTGTTATGTATAAATAAGAAATTGATTGGAGTGTGAGAATGAGTGAAAACATAATCATTCTCTGAACTTTTAGTTTAAACGACAAACAATTGATATGTTGAAACAGAATTAATTTCAAGGGGACTGAAGATATGATCTGAATCTGGATTAAAATTTAATTTATTTTCAATAATTTTAGAGAAATAATGACATCAGTCATCAATTATCGAAATAGCATACTCATTAAAATAATTTGTAAAATAAACAACACTTCTAAAATTTAATGAAAAACTAAAGTAACGTTTTGTTTTAATAGTATTAGTTTAGAAACAGCTATAACTTAGTCACTTACCACACGCTCTAGCAAACATAACAAATCCATTAGAATCCCGATACTCCACTATCCTGGCAACGAACAACCCAAAGTTGACGAAAAAGAACAGCGCCAGGTAGATCAGGAAGACGTAGTTGTTCTTGAAATAGGGCAAAGAGAGCTGGTAGGGCTTCAGCTTGGACAGCTTCCGGCAGAAGGTGGTGGGTTCTTTCTTCGTTGTGGGTGGCACGAGCCAGCGGTCGATACTGGAGAAGTTGATGATGAAGATTTGGATAGATTTTCAATATTATATGATTTAAGAGCAGTTTATTTATCACAAAATTTCATTACTATACATTTTTTGGATATCTTTCTATTGCAAAAATAAAGTGGAATATATATACTTTTTAGTCTATTACTAGGTATTTTTATCTTTTTTTCACCATGCGTTTTTTGAAATAGTGAAAGTATCTTACAACAGTACAATTTCAATTTTACTTTGACTGAAAATATAATAAAATACGAATGATATACGATACTTCAAAGAAAAATACACGCTTTCTGCACTCATAGCCCTACACTAGGTTTTTCTCCTATGTCGTGGGTACCATGGATACACACAAGACGAATACTCAAACACCCAGACCCAGAACAGGAATCCAAACTCATCATTCAGATTCAGACCTGTCTGGCCGGGAATCGAACCCGGGACTCATTGCGCGTTAAACCGATATGGTAATCGCTCTGTCACGCGGGTCGTCAAACATGATAACTTCTAAATCAAAAGCCCTCAGATTTATTAAATACTTGGCTTCCACTACTTTCCAAGCGGAGACCAGCAATATATTTTAAACTACTTTTTAACTCTTATCAATACTTTAACACACCTGATAGACAAATTTTCCAGTAGCCCCCCATGCTTATTAAGCTGGTTCTTAAGCCCTTCGTAGGTAATAGCACCCCGTTGCTCCGTATCCGCGTCCTCAAACATCGCGGTGGTGAGGTCCAGTAGCTGGTGGTCGCTGAACTGCATCCCGTTCTCCTCCATGCAGGCTCGCATCACGTGCTGGAGCTCTCTGTGTTGGATGAGGCCGTCGCCTGAGGAAATATATATGATGCTATGAACAGCATATAATTTCCTTTATGTATCTGTAATTGTCCGTCTGGTGCCTCCTGACACAGGCATATAAATGCCTGAATGAAGGAGCGAACAAGCATGCAGTCCACCTGATGGTAGGTAAGTGGTCACCGCCATGGACATCTCTAAGCAACTTCATATAGAACATAGGTTCTATCTGAAGTCAATCATAGATGCGTTGCTACTCTCAAAGAGTGGGATGGTCGCCTCATATAAAAGTGTGCCGGCAACCACACCCTTCCATCGAAACGCAATGAATGTGTGTGGCGGTGGTACCTCCCTGGTCGAACTACACTGGTTCTACCACCTTCTGAACTACGAACACTACTACTACTCTATGCTATGGAAGGTCTGCATATATTTTTCCTTTATGTATCTGCAACTGTCCGTCTGGTGCCTCCTGAACGGCACCAATCACTGCTTAGCAGTAAAGAATTACGTGTAGAAATATAAAGGATTTTTAGTGTTAGTTTGTAAAACCTACTGGTAATTTCTGAAATAAAAATATTTAGGCATTTTTCATATCTGTTTCAGAGTTCCCTTGAGGATGAGGTAGGATCCTTGAAGTAGTATAGGTTTTCTCAGTTGTGTTTTCAGTACCTATGAATAAGATTTCTGCATATTGTACAATATGAGATGTTTTATATGCTGATAGATATCTATTTTGCATAAAATAAGAGTTATTTTCGAAATTATAGGAACAACACAAATATATTCGAAATTTTATAGAAATAATAAACGCTTTGGCTTTCTATATCTATTCTATCTATATTTTCTTTTTCCTCTGTTTTGTCTGATTTTCTCATACTAATTTCGATATACTTACCATCCAAATCGTAAACCTTGAATAGGAATCGAATCTTGTCCTCTGGGGTTTGCAGACCAAATCGATGAACGGCGGCAATGAACTCGTGATGAGAGATGGTCCCGGAGTTGTCCTCATCGAAGATTTGGAACACTCGCTCCGTGAAGAAGGGCTGAAATTAAATAAAAAGGAAGATTATGGCTGTCAGCTCACTCTTATCAGGAGTGACGGTCGGAAGAAGCAACGCATCTGTGATTGACTTTAGATAAAACCTCTGTTGTCTATGAAGTTCTTTACAGCTACTAACAGATGGCAGTGCCCACTTATTGTCAGAGGCATTGCACTTTCGCTTTATTCTCCTTTCTTAAGAAGACAAATTAGGCCAAAATTACCGAATTATAAGAGACATTAACCGTTGTCTGGAATGAAATAAAATGGATTTTAAATAGACCGAAAATGTTTCCTACAATTAATTATTAATACATTTTTAGATTAACGAAATAATGATTACTAATACAATCTTTATATATCACGGCGTTTAAATCAAAAGAAACATCATGTAAAATCTCGTAGCTTCCTTGATGCGGCGAAAACGGGACAGCCCTTAGCAGTCTCCTGAATACCATATTGAATAGAGTGGACTGTCCAGTGGTAAGACACTGGAATGCGTGCCACATGCGCTCCAGAGAGGTGATTTTTAACATAATGTAACTGATATATTGATGTAATTTTTAATTTTATTTTGCTTTAATAATTGTATCGTTTTATGATGGATGTGTAATCTATAATACTAACATCTATACTAATCTAATATATTATCTATATTAATATTATAAAGAAGAAATCTTTGTATTTTTGTATGTTTGTTATAAATTAACTCAAAAACTAATGAGCCGATTTTAAAAATTCTTTCACCATTAGAACGCCACATTATTCCCAAATAACATAGGCTATTGTTATAACTAGAATACACGAAGGGCCCTTGCTAAAAGTTCAGTTACTTAGTCTGCGCGAACGAAGTCGCGTAGATCCTACTCGTAGTTAATAATTAATTACTAATAATATTTATTATTATTATTAGGTGTAATATAGACCTTGTCTGAATTAATTAAAATGAAAAATAAATAAATGAATATAATTGTATCCTCACATTCTTGGAAACGACAATCTTCTGAAACTGCTCCCTGGTGATCTCCTTCTGGTCACCGACCGTCTGTCGGAACAGTTGCTCCAGCCGATCCACGCTGCTCTTGTCGATGCCCTTGCGAGGTCTGTTAGGAAAGAGTCGGTGAGAGTGAGAGAGAGTTTTGAAGGTGGTAGAACCAGTGTTGTTCGATTGGGTAGGTACCACCGCCATACCTATTTCTAACGTGAAGCATACAGTACATTTCGATGGAAGGCTGTGGTTGCCGGCACACTTTTACATGAGGCGACCATCCTAGACCTCGGGAGCAGCAACGCATCTGTGATTGTGTAGTTGATTATAGATGTCCATGGGCGGCAGTGACCACTTACCATCAGGTGGACTGCATACTCGTTTGCTACTTCAGTCGGATAAAAAAAAACAACCCAATTCATGCCATACTGGCACCGAAGTTCAAAACGTAAATAAATATAAAAAATAAAATATGTAGATTTTATTTTACCTGCTACTAGAAACCGTGGAAATAAATTCCATGATCTCGTCTGCCGTGGCGTACCCGTCTCCATCAGCATCCACTACTCGTAGGAGTTTATTTGTAACCTGGATAAATATAACTAATTAATGGCTAGAGAAAGCAGCACACACTGACAATGTTTATTACAAACATTGTTTGTATTGTTAATGTGGGTAAGTATATATTTGTTGGACCTATTGTTATGAGGGTAGAAGCAAAATATATAAGAAACAAAAAATATAAGGCGATGTATGGTCGGTCAGTATGGTAATCTCTGTGTGATCTGGTTTGAAATAAGACATACTTATATGGTTACATTTTTACAGCAATTAAAGTGCTTTACTGAGAAATATTGTATGCATAAATATAAAGGATGAAATGAGAGGAATGTAAATCGGGAAAAAAATAAATCTAGACAATCTTTGACACCTGTGTCTGTAGTACTTAACGCTCAAAAAAAAGCTCGCCATCTCTAAACATAGAAACCTTGTTATAAAATGATTGTTTCACGCAAGAACTTACTATTATTCTAAGTAAGAATAAAATAACCGAGGATTCATCTGTGGCCGACTTACGTAGGACTAATATCACAGTACAAATATGGAACAGCATGGAAACTAAGCCTTGTTTATGAAATAATTATCTACACTATTGAAGCGATAGGGTTGAATATTTATTTTTTCCTTACAATGTTATTAATAGGTACTTATTTTAGCAGTTATTGTCATGTAGTCATCAATCAATCAAATTGTAATATCTACTAATTTTACAAAAAAAATATGTAGATTATCTCACAGCGTTGCATTTGAATCCCAGCATGACGATAAATATTATGATACTTAGTTTGAAATACGGAAAACAGTATAATTGATACTCGCAATTAAAAAAACCATTAAATAAAATGCTTTATTCTTCATAAATTACAAATTATTCACTGAAAAATACATTCTTCTGCGACGGCACTTCCAGGGAGCTTAATTATTAAATTTTATAGTGTAAAATATTCAAACCGCTATATACCACGCAATACACTAGTGGCATTTTTTTAAACATCGCGGAAACAAATAGCAACGTGACCACTCGTCTTGATGCGACACTCACTACTGAAGCACTGCGAAAACACCTTAGCGGCCTTGTAAATGCTTATGTTTGTGTGAATGTGCCGTTTTCGAACGCTTGTAGGTAGTTTCCATACTGTTATTCTACTGTGCTAGTATTATCTAAGGTCCTATGCGCGACTGAGACCCCATACGTTTAGGTGAACTAGGCTAGTTGGTTCATGTTATAAGTAGAATAGTGTTTGCCACGTTTTAAATGTAATTCAAATTGATATAAAGTTCATTATTTAGGTTTTGTATAGTCTCATTTGCTTTATTTCTTCAGTAAATAAATTCAGTTTCATTCACTTACCACTTTGTTTTTCAAAATCTGCTGAAACGTGTCAAGTACAATGACCCCATCTCCGCAGAGCACGTACGCCACGCTTTCTACTTGTTCTAAAAAATCTAGCTGTTTTTCATCCCTGTAATAAAACCACAAATTATGAGTATAACCATATGGAGTCCTCTATGATTTGTATCTTACTATAAAGTCCAGCAATATGGTAGAATCAATTCCCCATCTATCCTGTGAATGACGTAGAAAGTGGGAGGGGGGGACAGAGGGACAAACTCCAAAAAATGGGTAAAAATGGGTAGAGTGAGAGCTCGAACCATTCGATCAGACGACCCCGGGCAGGACAGCCATATGCGTGGCCACATACCGTCGTAAAGACCAAACGGGGCGGTGGGCCCAGCTGCTCACCTGCGAGGAGCCCGATGGGGCAACGCGTTTAGACGACTCCGGTTGCGTTCCTTTGGAGATCCCGCAGTCCACTTTTTAGCGCCGATGACGGCCACCGGGTGGTTTTTGTGCGGTAAAAATCCCACATAACCCTGCGTCGCTCCCACGGCGTCGGGTACCTTTTGAAGGTTTCCCCCTCTAAAACAAAAAAAAAGAATTCAATACAGTATTACTTACGTGAACCGTTCCTTAAGGAACTCCAGCCAGTCTTCCTGTACGAGATGGTCTTTTCGCTCGACATCGAAAAGGCGGAAGATTCTTTCCAGCAGGTCCTGAAATAGAACATTGCAAGGTCAGAATTAAGTTTAGCAGTACATGCAAAAGTATTAATATGTAACAAATTTCATTTGAACATTCGCGATTGCAAATGCGAATATCCCTTACCGCTATTCCCGAATGCGAATGTTGTTTTTTTTGAGTTTTTGGTATAGCGGGCCGGAGGATCTAGATTTGACGACCTTTTTTTTCAGGTTGTCAACTACAATTCGATTTAAATTTGGATTGTTTTAGCGACCTTTTTGGCGAAGCATTGCAATTCAATATTCGCATCAATTCTTGCGAATGCGAATCTAAAAACATGCGAATATTCGTTACATCACTAATACACAGCAAATACTCAATTTTAATACTTAACGGTTACTCACGATATGTGGTTTGAAATTCTTTTTGCTTATATTTCGACCCAGTTGCATGGATCGTGGTCACGGCGAAACTACAGGATTCAAAAACCGTGAATACCCGTTAAGTATCAATAAAAATCGTAAGTAAAATCAAATACTCAATTGTAAATTACATATCAACATTTATTTATTATGCAATCAATTATTTCTAATACCCGAGGTGTCATAATATAAAATATTTTAACAATATATGACTATTTATGGTATTGATAGCCAAAAAAAGAGGCTGTTATGCGAAGAGATCTCGGTTTGAATCTGTTTAGTTTTTTGAAGTGACGTTCAAAAATTTATTACGTTAAATTCATTTTATTGTAGAGAACGGCGTCAAGACCTATCATGGGACATGGACATTATGCCCTCAGAACGTGATCAAAATATTCATAACTTTAAGCAACATAGTAAATATGGTACATATAAAACGGTCTAGTTTTAAATTTTAATAATAACAAAAAATATATCCGTGACTCACGGATATATTTTTTTGTTATTATTAAAATTTAAAATCTATTTGTCACGGGCCGAGACGTTTAAATTGAAAGAAATTGATTTTTAGCAATTTACTTTTAGCACGGTTATGATATTTATACTGTGCTTTTAGTGTACGTACTACGTACATGCGACACATAAATTTTGTTATCGATATATATCATAAGATTTTAATACCCCATGTGTTATTCTGATGTATAACCTATACTACTGTAAAGTTTCAACTTAATCCGTTGAGTAGTTTTTGCGTGAAAGAATATCAAACACACATACATCTATTCTCACAAACTTTCACATTTATAATATTAGTAGGATTAATTTAGTACTTAACTACTTACTAACTTAACTCTTACTATATTATATTTTTATTATAAGGTTATTAAAAAGCCACTCAGAAAGCGACAACGCCCCACTCTCCTCCGCCGAAGCAGAGAAGCGAACGATCATCGAGGGCTAGTGGTGAGCCACCACCGCCCGCCTCACGCTCAGGGCGCCGCGCCACGTCTCCTCATCGCGGCTGGCGACATCTCACATGGTGTGAAAGTCTCGTGAAGAGCTTACTATAGAAATGATCCTATGAAGTAAGGTCTTGCCGTTGACGGCCGAGCTGAGGGAGGTCGTTCCGCGGTAAACGTTCTCAACCGCGTGATGTAGAGATCATGACGTAATTTTATAAGTGACATCTAGTGGCAGTCTACGAAAATATTTTGTAAGCAACCTGAGTTCACACTGAGTCTTCATCAACGACATCTGTGTACAGCATTACGAACCACCAGGCTAGATGGCGTTCTTATCAACTCTACAACTTAATGTATAGTCTGCCGGCGCCAGACGTGTGCGCACTTATGTGATCAATTATGGGTTTACATGTATGGCACGGGCATTTGAGACTATTGTCACATATTTGATCACTGAAATGCGCTTCGCCATTTCGTGTCGGTTTTTTAACGCACATCAGAGAGATAAGTGTTCAAATGTTTGAGTGCCTGCCACACTTGTGCGCCACAGAAAGCTGTTGTGCGTAAACAACCAAACGAACTAAAGATGGACTGGGATAGTAAAAGCAGTTTCGAGTTTAAATTACATTATTATTATTACATACATTGACGTCTACATTTTAGTTATTTTAAATTATATTTTACAGGTCAAATAATTACACAAACACAAATTAAACAAGCAAACCGCTACAACCAAACCATCGTCCTTGTTTTCTGAAGACTATTTGAAAACTGTGAGCTCACAGGAGTGAGCAAATCTTTGAACACGTATGTGGCAGGTACAAGAATATGTGAACAAACATGTGAGCAAAGTTTTTAAAGAAGTGTACACTTATGTGAGCCTATATCTGGCGCCGGCATAATGCCGAAGCTTATGTCTGGCGCCGGCGGATTTGGTGTGATATTTTTATTAGTCACAAGACCGATTGGTTTATATTATTTTTCTATAACTGTTTTACTATTTATACAAACAGGACCAGGCAGTACTTCACTGGGAGCAACTCCTTCTCCTTTATGTGCCATAAGTGAGACGCCACGTGGAGTATTGCTCGTATCTCTGGGCAGGGGCACCCCAATACCAACTTAAGCCGCTTGACTCCGTGCAGAAACGCACGATCCGAATCGTCAACTACTCAAGGATCGAAGAATCGGTTAGAACCTTTAAGCCTGCGGAGGGACATAAGCTTTCTCTGCGTGTTCCATCGGCATAATGGTGCGTGTTCCGAGGAACATTTTGATCCGGTGCGAGGCGACGAACGATGGTGTGGTGACTCACCGTGACTGGACTCGTGATAGTCCCACACTATTCGGTTCGCACGCTCTATTTTACCACGGACGCGCAACATGTGGAATGAGGTTCTTCCTGAGGTATTATATGCTATGACATGGGGTTCTTCAAAAAAAGTGCGAATAAAGCTGTCTTTCAAGGCGGGCGATGCATTGGCGTCTCCCAAAGTGTAAAAAAGCATCCTCTGGTATTGCGAATGTCTATACGCGACGATGACTACTATCTATCAGGTAGCCTGTCTGCCTTATCTTTAGATAAAAGTATAAAATAAATACATTAATTCAATACAAGTAGATTTTGTACAGGAATAGACTGTAATCATAATTAAAATTTGATGTTTTGTTTGATGCTAAAAATATTACAAAGTTTCGTGAAGAGCTTGAGCACTAAATGAGTATTAAAAATGTATATGTTACGAGAGTGAATAAGAAAACACAACTATTTACATATATGTAATGAATTTTGTATAGATTATTTTTAATAACCTGTACTAGTTGTTCTGTATAACAAATAAATTAACAAATAAACATAATAAATCCATGAATGTAGTGGCACTTACTGATTTTATTTTATTTTATTCAATTTCCCAAAAGGCTTTTCAGTGATCAATGCTAGTTAGTGTAAGTATATATTGTTGGGAAAACGTATATGATCCTACAATAATTCTGCAAAATTTCTAATGCTATTTCAATTCATTCAAAATCAGTACACATCAGGAATTTCTTTGTATTATGGATTTTTATTATTTTTGAATTTCCGATTGTATTTTAAGAAATATTTTAGAGACTTGTAAACACAGAATATGTATAATTATTATTGCTGACAAACTAGCAATTTCTGGATAATACTTGTAATAACATTAAAATCAATAAACATTAAACATCAATAGACATTACGCGTATGTTACATAACCCTAACGTTGATGCACAGCCCTAGTGCATCGCGTCCCAGCCAGCAACCCGAGGAGCTGACGCAGCACCTAGGACGTTCCCACATATCGTGGGAATGGACATCATTCCGAGATCTAACATCGACTCGGTCTCACCCCTTTAGTTTTAAGTTAAAATGTAGTTAATATTTTAGTATAATTAAATGTTAAGAATGATTTTGAGTTTCCCTGCGACCTCCGGCCGCCACTAAACATAACTCGTACGAAAATGTGTAATATTTTAGCAGCAATCGAAACATCAAATTTAATTATAGTTATTGTCCGTAGTTGTAAAGAATCTACCCATATTGAATGAATGTTTGTATTATATTTTTTTTACAGTGCGCCTCACTTTGATGTTTTTACAGATGAATGGAAGACGATTGCCGATTAAACGAATGCTTGTATTGTGAAATGAATGCGTGATGTATGCCTGAGTAAATAATTGTAATGTGTAATATAATTAATTCTAATAATTTAATTTACCTACATTATGTTATAATAATTAGTGTAATTGGTTGTCAGTCGACCGTGCTAATTATATAAATAAATAAATTACAAATGATAAAACATTTATAGGAACATAAAACATAAATAAAACAATCGGTTTGGAATAAGAAATAATTAATTAATAAAATCAAAAAGAAGTTAAACATTTCGTTTTGACTGGATATTCATGAGCATTCACGAACCCGGTCAACTTTGGAGCGCTGTAGTATCGTTTTAAATGTATGAAATTAAAAAAAAAATAGGGAAACTTTTTCCTCAAAAGATCATCTGATCCTCACAGGATTGGTCTGAAGTATTTTTTTTAAATATAGAAAAAAAAGTTACAGAACAAAAAAGAAAATATAAAAAAAATGTGTGCGTGTACTAGCGTACACTCGTAAGAAGTGAAACTTCTTTAAGACGTTATTTTTCAAAAAATAATTTACTACATGCAACTTTACAGAAATTGGTTAAATAAAGTTAAATTAGATAAAGTTTAATAAAAGGCTTTTATTAAACTTTATCTGATAATATAATCTATAATAATCTATGTAATATCACGCGTGGTAGGGACTAGGGATAAGAAAAAGATGGCGCGTAACGGAAAAAAAAGATGGCGCGTAACAGAAAAAGATGGCGCGTAACAAAAAAATGTTACACTAAATTTTTTTCCAACCCCGATAAAGAAGTTTCACTTCAAAATCTTACTTTTAAAAAAATCTTGCTTATAACTTCTTTAATTTTTAACTTTAAAAAGTTACATAAACATATTTGCAGGCAAAACAATTTGCTACAAAATTATACTTATCACATTTTTTGACCGAAATATCGTGAAAAAAGTGTTTTCCAAGATGGCGGCCGGGGGACAAGGGTGGCGACACCACATAATTGAGGTTAAGCTTCTATTGACCCCCACACATGTTCCCAAAATAAAAGTGCGTCCTCTAAAAAATGCAATATTCGGACCTCAAATTGTAACATTTCAATGGACTTAATAAGCAAACTCTTTTGACTATACATTAAGTTGTAGAGTTGATAAGAACGCCATCTAGCCTGGTGGTTCGCAATGCTGTACACAGATGTCGTTGATGAAGACTCAGTGTGAACTCAGGTTGCTTACAAAATATTTTCGTAGACTGCCACTAGATGTCACTGATAAAATGACGTCATGATCTCTACATCACGCGGTTGAGAACGTTTACCGCGGAATGACCTCCCTCAGAGCGGCCATCAACGGCAAGACCTTACTTCATAGGATCATTTCTATAGTAAGCTCTTCACGAGACTTTCACACCATGTGAGATGTCGCCAGCCGCGATGAGGAGACGTGGCGCGGCGCCCTGAGCGTGAGGCGGGCGGTGGTGGCTCACCACCAGCCCTCGATGATCGTTCGCTTTTCTGCTTCGGCGGAGGAGAGTGGGGCGTTGTCGCTTTCTGAGTGGCTTTTTAAAATATCCTTATAATAAAAATTTAATATAGTAAGTAGATAAGTACTACATAAATATTATACTGGTGGCTCACCACCAGCCCTCGATGCTCGTTCGCTTCTCTGCTTCGGCGGAGGAGAGTAGGGCGTTGTCGCTCTCTGAGTGGCTTTCTTATTAACCTTGTAATATACTTATGCTTAAGATTAAATTAAGTTACTATATTAATATAATATTAATATAAATATAGAAAATCGTTTTGTAAAATTATACACTGTAGACGAACGCAGCTTACCGAATACCGATATAGGTCTCAAAAAAAAATACAGACGAATTGATAACCTCCTCCATTTTGGAAGTCGGTTAATTAGCAAGCTGAAGTGGCAATGGGCCCGCCACATGACTCGAAGGACCGATAACCGATTGGAAAGGAAGATCCTCGAGTGGCGACCACGTTTAAGCAAAATGTGCACAGGTCGCCCCTCCCCCCCGCCAAGTGGACCGATGACCTGAAGAAGACAGCGGGAAACCGTTGGATTCAGAGGGCACAGGACCGGTTGGAGTGGCGCCATTTAGGGGAGGCCTATGTTCAGCAGTGGACATCAAAAGGCTGATGGATGGATGGATGGATGGACTAAATGATAAATAAATGATAAATGTTTTTACAACTTCATATAACATAATATAGGTAGAACACTTCTCCGTCTCATAGCCTCTCATATACAATGGCCGTATTAAAAGCCGTATTAAAAAAGTTTTTTTTCGAACTATCGACCGACAGTTTAGTGTGTATTGCTTCGACTAAACAGTCGATCCACGACTATTTGCAGACCACCATTCAATAGATGGAACTGGAAAATATACGTATATTATTTTTATAGCATATACAAAGAAATTATCTTTATAACTTAACTAGCTGTACCCGCGGCTACGCCCGCGTGCAAATCAATGTATCGCAAAGTTTTTCCCGCGCAAATCTCCACTCAGTGGGAATTCTGCGATAAAAGTAGTCTACATGTTGTTCCATAACATTTTCTATAGTAAAAAACTCATAAAAATCGGTTTAGCCGGTCAAGGATTACCCGGACAAACATAGAGTGAAAAAATGAATTTTAAGTGTGTATTTGTGGGTAGGTGCATATTGTTATGTAAAATGTTATGAAAATAAGACGAATCAGAATATCGTAAACCCCTTTTTTGAAGCAATTTACAGTCTTAGTGGTCATATTAACAATATCGGAATACATCTTTTCAAACAACGCCTCCACATTTAAACCCAAGTGCATCGATTATAAAGATGGATTTTAACTTTTATGAATTGAAAAATACTATTTTAAGTAATTTTGGTCCTTTTAAATTTCTGAGTAAGAAAACATATAGGTGAACCTACTTTTAACATTAATTTGACAACCTTGACGACCCGCGTTGCGGAGCAGCTACCACACCCGGTTCGATTCCCGGCCAGACAGGAATCTGAATAGATTCATGTTCTGGGTCTGGGTGTTTCTATATACGTCTTGTGTGTCCATGGTACCCACGACACAGGAAAAAATCCTAGTGTGGGGCTATTGTATAAATTGAAATTGTAGAAATTTTCTATTTTATTGAGTGTAGAAAGCGTATTTTTATTAAAAAACAAAAGTTTGTGTGGAGGAGTACCGGAAGGCGCGTTAAAGGAATCCAAAAATTTTGTTGGATAATGTCTTCGATCTCGATGGCTGTATCTACAGAATCTTCATCCCAAATAGTCAAATAACAATCCCGCATTGAATTTCCAGTATTCCTTTGATTTGAAATATTAAAAATGTTAGAGAAATCGTTGCTACAAATCTTGAGTGGACGCTCAAAGGCGAATAGGCAGGCATTATGACCGCTTTTTAAAAGTGTGGGCGCAACTCTGGACGACGCCATGGCAATAGCTATTTTTCTATCAGATCTTATATTTTTCGCTAATAGTAAATTTATTAACAACGTTTTACCCGTGCCTCCTAGTGCATCTAACTAAAACTAAAAATCTAATGACAGTATCAATGATACGTAAACTAATTTTGGTTCTACTAACATTTAAGCGGCGCTCAGGTAAGTTTATAGTTTATCTTTATTAAGCCTTGTTTGTGGTTCATTACATTAAAATTTGAATTTGTCGGCAAGGTAAATCCAAATTATTTTGTACTTTTACCTGACAGAGGTTAAACCTCTATTAATTTCATATAAACTTTGTGACACATTGATTCCCAGGCGGGCGAAAGCTTTGCATTTCCGATACTAAATAATATTTAAAAATGAGCTGGTTATTAAAAAAATAATACTAAAATTATTATTTAAGAAAACTACAGATAATAATAATATCTAATAATGTACATAAGACAACTTCGAACTCCAGACCTCGCGTTTCTAATCCGCCCGACTTGGCACCACACGGCTATCACGATTTTAATAACAGATGCGAAATTCACATACTTATAAGTTAAGAACATCATCTATTTTGGCTTATTTTGACACACTTTGTTATTCTAAAACTAATTTAAAATATGTTGTTATTTAAATGCATGTTTTCTATAACATTATTTATAATGAACATATCATAAATATAAAAAGAACAATAATGTTGACCTTGCTCGTTTGTTATTAGAGCCAAGTGTTCATCAACCATACTTCAATATTCATAAATGCAATTATTTATCACAAAAGTTGCAAAAGCTTCTTTATAATAATTATTCATGATATAATTGTTATATCTTATTTAGATACTGATCGACTTATTAATGTTAGTATTTTGCTTAAAAGACTATCAATTGTATTTGGTCCTTAATATTTATTTTCGCTAAAAATGTACGGGTTTGGTCAATAACATAACTTTATTTATGCAATAATAGTTAAGAAACTATTTATGTAACATGAACATGGACAAATGGAGTCGATAATTTTATTTTGAAACAATGTTAAAACATTTTATCGCTTTTGAATTATTGGATTCGAATAACTATTTTACTATAATAGTATGACGCGCCATGTGTTGTCAATTGGGAATCCCTGTACGCTCGCAAGCTGCGCGGCCGTAGTGCGTCAACTGATGCTATTTTATTATTGAAATATTTCATAAATTCATAAATTAAATTAAAATCAATTTGAATCACATCTATTTTTATGATAATTGATAGTTACAAATTTATACGTATTATTTTTGAATGAATTCAGAATGGCATCCGGGCGGCCATTATGGCTACTGTCATGTCACACTACTGTCATGTCAAATATGTTTACATTAGAATTTAACAAAATACGCGACAATCCGAATTTTACGGATATATGTTGTCGACTCGAAATCAATGTTTTTTTATGTTTTATTATTTAGATAAGGTTTTAAGTAAGTCTATCGTACCCCGTGACGGACTTGTCATTATGGGACTTTGTCAAAGACGAACTTCCATGCAAACATTTATGCCCGATTTTAACGCTTTCAACCCATTTTTTTCGATAAAAAGCAGCCTATGTCCTTTCTCGAGGTCAACACTATCTGTGTGCCCAATTTCATAAAGATCGGTTCAGTTGTTTAGGCGTGAATAAGTAGCAGACAGACAGACAGACAGACAGACAGACAGACAGACAGACAGAGTTACTTTCACATTTATAATATTATGTTTTTTTTATGTTTTATTATTTAGATAAGGTTTTAAGTAAGTCTATCGTACCCCGTGACGGACTTGTCATTATGGGACTTTGTCAAAGACGAACTTCCATGCAAACATTTATGCCCGATTTTAACGCTTTCAACCCATTTTTTTCGATAAAAAGCAGCCTATGTCCTTTCTCGAGGTCAACACTATCTGTGTGCCCAATTTCATAAAGATCGGTTCAGTTGTTTAGGCGTGAATAAGTAGCAGACAGACAGACAGACAGACAGACAGACAGACAGAGTTACTTTCACATTTATAATATTAGTAGGGATTTAACTAAACACGCACTGGCTCGCTCATCCCGTCACGCTGTCCCCTGTCACGGCGCGTGTCACCTGTCACGCGTGACGGCCATCTCAATTAGCGTAGCAAGTTGAACTGCCTGATGACTCTATCATTTGATGTTATCTTGGGCAGAGCGCATATTGAAATGGTTAGGCGCAAGACTATTTAGTTGTATGTTAAAATTTATGAATATTCATTAATTCAGCAAAAACTACGGTCTGTGCGGCTTGACTAATGGTAATATGTATATGACATATCATTGGAATCGACATATTGCAGAGAGACATAGTTTAAATAGTTTTCAAATGTATATGGCGCTTGCGATTAGAGTAAAGGAGAAATGCAGCCGATATTTTTTATTATTTTTTTTAGGTATGATTAGATATATTTTATATTTTATTAGGTATCATAAAAACAATAAAAGCAATCGTTTTCGAAGCAGGCGGGTTTTTGTTTTTCTAACATACAAGAGAAAATTACCATTTTTAAACTTTAACTAAACACGCACTGGCTCGCTCATCCCGTCACGCTGTCCCCTGTCACGGCGCGTGTCACCTGTCTCCGGGACTGTCACGCGTGACGGCCATCTCAATTAGCGTAGCAAGTTGAACTGCCTGATAACTCTATCATTTGATGTTATCTTGGGCAGAACGCATATTGAAATGGTTAGGCGGACGACTGTTTAGTTGTATGTTAAAATGTATGTATATTCATTCTGATAGCAAAAACCACAGTCTGTGGGGGTTGACTAATTGTAATATGTATATGACATATCATTGGAATCGACATATTGCAGAGAGACATAGGTTAAATAGTTTTCAAATGCATATGGTGCTTGCGATTAGAGTAAAGGAGAAACGCAGGCGATATTTTTTTATTATTTTAGGTATGATTAGATATATTTTATATTTATTAGGTATCATAAAAACAATAAAAGCAATAGTTTTCGAAGCAGGCGGGTTTTTGTTTTTCTAACATACAAGAGAAAATTACCATTTTTAAATTTTAACTAAACACGCACTGGCTCGCTCATCCCGTCACGCTGTCCCCTGTCACGGCGCGTGTCACCTGTCTCCGGGACTGTCACGCGTGACGGCGATCTCAGTCAATTAGTGTTGCAAGTTCAACTGCCTGATGACTCTATCATTTGATGTTATCTTGGGCAGAGCGCATATTGAAATGGTTTGGCGAACGACTGTTTAGTTGTTTGTTAAAACTAAAATGTATTTCGATGTATCCACGTAGGATCAGCTAGTTAGTTGCTAAATAAAAAAGAGTGTGTGTGTCAACTCCGACGCAAACTGGAGTTTACTCGCATTTAAAATAGATGGCGCCATACTCCCACACTAAAGAATTAAAGATATAAATAATACCAATACATGGTTCATTTTGAAAAATTATATCTAATATATAAGTACGTATTAAAATATTAATATTGTACTTATTTACCATCGTGTAGTTGTGGTTCTACCATCTTGAAAACTGTTTGAATATCATGAAATCTTACAAGCACAAGACTAGACTAAACTATTTCATTGATATAATGTTTGTATGCGGTGCGCCTTATTTATAATGAAGAAAAATCCCAATGAGTTTATTTTTCGTCCAACTGATTTGGTAATGTAGGCAGTAAAATATTGAAAGCAACATCTATTGGTTTCTAGTAGTTGGTTTTCTGTAAAATTAAATTAAATTTCGTTTATAAACATTTTTGTGTCAATTACTTTCGCCAGTGCATCGAAATAGGCCCAATTAATTCTCAACTTCTTCTTCTTCTTCAACTGGCCTTGTTCCCATTTTTAATTGGGGTCGGCTCTCCTAATAATTTTTCTCCAGAGCTGGCGGTTCTGGATTGTCTTTGGGTCAATATTACTATTCTTAAGGTCGTTATTTATGGTCTTTATCCATGTGAGTCGGGGTCTCCCACGTTTTCTCGGCATTGACTCAAGCTCTAAGACTTTCCTGGTCATATGGTCCGCTGGTCTCCTCATGACGTGGCCATACCATCGCAGACGTGCTTCTCTTAGCTTATCTTCAATAGGTCTAACTTTGAAAGTTCCTCTTATGTAATGGTTAGGTACCTTGTCTAGAAGTGTGACTCCCGCGGCCCATCTGAGCATTCTCATTTCTGTGACGTGAAGTTTGTCGGCTTGTTTCTGTTTAAGGGGCCAGCATTCCGAACCATATGTCATTGCAGGTCTCACGGCAGTTTTATAGACTTTTCCCAATAATTAATTAATTACACTTAATTAATTACAATTAATTAATTAATTAATTACAATTAATTCTCAACTAATCCAAATTAATTAATCCCTCTTTAATCCCTAAACTTCATATTATGGATTTAACCCTTGGCAAATACTTACAAGATTTGTCATCTTTGTATGCTATTGAATCAACGCACGCTTAAAAAGTGGTGTTAATATTTTCCGCTAATGGTCACCCAACCAAGTTCCGACCGCGCCCGATGTAAGTAAGTGTAAATTAAGTAATTTTGTAGATCAGTTGTGATACACAAGCAGACTCTTTTTTTTTCTTGAAGGGGAAACCTTCAAAAGGTACCTGACGCCGTGGGAGCGACGCAGGGTTATGTGGGATTTTTACCGCACTAAAACCCTCCCGGTGACCGTCCTCGGCGCAACAAAGAGGACTCCGGGATCTCCAAAGGAACGCAACCGGAGTCCTCTGAACGCGTTGCCTCATCGGGAATCTCATAGATGGGCGGCTGGGCCCACCGCTCCGTCTAGTCTTTACGACGGTATGCGACCACATATACCGCCGTACTTCTTGGGATCATCTGACCGAACGGTTCGAGCTGAAACTCTAGCCGCTCGCAACCCGGGAAGCCTCTTTTAGTCGCCTCTTACGACAGGCAGAAGATACCGTAGCCCTATTCTAATCCTGGAACTACAGGGACGTCAGACCCAGCAATACAATTTAAAACCTTTAAATTCATTTAGATCTCGTCCAGACAACATCAGGAGGCACGGTAAACGCTAATATTCACTGGGAAGAGCCCTAATGGGGCATCGCGCTCGGAGGATTCAGGTTGTGTTCCGTTGGATAACCCTAAGTCCTCCACGCGGCGGTGAGGACGACCAGCGGGGGGTTTTAGTGAGGTAAAAAACCCATATAACCCGGGGTTGCTCCCATGGCGTCGGGTACCTTTTGAAGGTTTCCCCCGTAGATAACAATAAAAAAAACATGGTGCCAACCCATTATTGTCCCACTGCTGGGCACTAGTCTCCTCTCAGAATGAGAGAGTCCTAGGCCATAGTTCACCACGCTGGCCAAGTGCAAATTGGTGGACTTTACACACCTCCGGGAACTTTTTTTAACTAACTGTCGGGTGTGTAGGTTTCCTCACGATGTTTTCCTTCACCGTGATAATTAATTTCTAATACGCACATAATTTAGAAAAATCAGTGGTGCCTGGGTTTGAACCTCGGACCTCCCGATCGAGAGGGCAAGTTTCAACAATTAGGCTATCCTTGCTCTGAAAAAATCATTCAGATGCAGATCATTGGGGTCTAATAAACTCTCAAAAAAACATTTGTTGCAAATTGCTACGGCAACAGTTGCGTCATATAAAATGACACTCATCCAGCTGTCAGCTCGACAGGAATCGAACGCGGGACCCACTGACATCATGACCGTAGTCACATTGTCAGATTAGCATCAATTTAGATCAACATTGGTTATAAACGTAAAATTTGAAGAGAATGTTCCAAATAGACTCCAGATATATAAATTACTTGTTCTTAATAGTGAAATGACTTTTAATATGATGTTTTCAGATTGTTGCTGTCCCACTGCTGAGATTACAACTTTTCTTATAGTAAGACAGGCTTAAGCCATCGCCATCTTTCTTTCTTTCAAATAAGTAATTTAAATTTTAACAATATTTCTAGAGAAATGTCTAACGGGTATGTTTTCTGTCAGGCAGAAAGAAAATCAATAATCACATATCGTGAGTACTCGTTACTTAATAAAATGTAAAAGGATAGTAGATTTAGCCGAAGACGAAATAGACGTCTATTTAGTTAGCTGTCTTTGTTACTTAAAATTATACCTTGCCCTGTTCTAAGAGCAACTGTATAATAATTTCGTCAGAAGATTATTCTAATTTTTATTATTTATGCTCTAATTTTTTTATACTCTATTTTTTTAAATTAATATTCTAATTTTTATATTATTGAAATACCTTTCAATTAATCAGTAATTACCGACGCATATATAGTATTAATATCAAAGTAAACAAATCAATTTAAATTTTAGAAAGAAAGAAAAAGAAAGAAAGAAAACTTTATTTCCAAACGCATCACACATACAACATAAAATAATAAAAATAATAACTTACACACATATAACGTAAAAGAATAATATAATTTTAATGACAAATTCTACACCTCTGCTTTATTCAGCTGGAGACCAACAAACGTCTACATAGTTAGTCGTCTAGTTAAAATCGGATAATGCCTGTATCCTGATGACCAACATAGATAACCCTACACGTTGATTGACTATCACACACCACACTATCACACTGCGATCACATCACACCTTGAGAACTCACGACGGACGCCTTGAGATCCTGCTGGTGTATGGAATATGAAAAGTATGTAGAAACCGCGTTGTTTTAACATACTGATGTTTAGATGCCGGTTCGGTGCTCGTTTTATTAATAGAAGATCGTTAAACCTGTTCATAAATTGTCTTTGGATCCTTATATACGTACAACAGAGGTTCTATATGAAGTCTATCACAGATGCCTTGCTACCGAGGACTAGTATGGTAGCCTTATATACAAATGAACCAGCAACAACACCATTCCATCGAAATGCAAGAGTAGTGAAGTTACCTCCCCGCTTGAACCGTACTAATTCCACATATTGGAATTAACAAATATTTAATTCACATTTTGTGCATCTACTTATTTTTTTTTATCGGACTGAAGTAGGAAACGCGCATGCAGTCCACCTGATGGTAAGTGGTCACTGCCGCCCAAGGACATCTGTAATCAACCACATACAGAACACGGGTTCCATCTGAAGTCAATCACAGATGCGTTGCTACTCCTGAGGACTATGATGGTCGCCTCAAGTGAAGGTGTGCCGGCAACTACACCCTTCTATCGAAACGCAAGAAATGCTTCACGCTAGAAATAGGTGTGGTGGTGGTACTTCCCCGGTCGAACTACACTGGTTCTACCACCTTCGAAATACGTAGTATCTCTAGTTGCGTAGCACGAGGGGAGAGGGAGGGGGCAAAAGGGCCATGGTCCCGGACAAGTTGAGGGCTGCATAATCAGAAGCCCGTTACTTGTAGGGAAAACTTTGAATTTGAAGTTCAAAGACTATTGTGATTTTATTTTTCAAGTGGTAGAACCAGTGTAATTTGACAGGGAAGTACCACCGCCACACATATTTCTAGCGTGAAGCATTTCTTGCGTTTTGATGGAAGAGTGTGGTTACCGGCACACTTTTATATGAGGCGACCATCATAGTCCTCGGGAGTAGCAACACATGAAACCCATGTTCTGCATGTTGATTACATATGTCCATGGGCGGCAGTGACCACTTACCATCAGATGGACTGCATGATCATATGCTGCTTTAGTCAGATTAAAAAAAAATATTGAATCTGTAAGACTATTGAGATTTTATTCTATTTTGCCGACTTAAATTCTTAAACGTGGCAGAGACACGAACACTGGGCTCCATCTGTATTTATTTTATTCTAAATCTAGAAGACACATGTGAGTCGTGATTGGTGTAGCTTGGCAGTTGACATTATCGGCTTGTCTTACAATTAGATACACAATCAAAGTTACATTTGTTATGCTTAACTTTAATACGTAGAAGCACGTTTGACTATGGCACCCCCGTCACACTTGTTTTAACAATAGGTAGGTTGACGGCTTCGGTCTTCGGAACAAACTACTGAAATTGAGAGTAATTGATGTTTATTTTGTTTTAATAATATACAAAGTTACTTATCACAACAATTTATCTAATTTAACACTTTGAAGATTGCATACTAGTCGATCCGGCGAACTTCGTTCCGATGAAAATCTACAATTATGAGTGTTTCTCCACTAAGTATATTATGCATGTATTATACATAAAAATCTGCACTTCTAAATCTGTCTATCTATAAAAAACTGCATTAAAATCCGTAGCGTGGTTCTAAAGATCTAAAGCATACATAGGAACAGACCAGACAGCGGGAAGCGACTTTGTTTTATACTATGTAGGGATAGTAACAGAAAATGTTATAATATTTTTGGAGGATCTATTTTTCATTTTATATTTTTTACTTGATTGAAGTAGCATACGAGTGTGCAGTCCACCTGATGGTTAGTGGTTACTGCCGCCCTGTGACATCATTAATCAACTTCATTTAGAATACAGGTTCTATCTGAAGCCAATCACAGATGCGTTGCTTCTCCCGATTATTAAGATGGTCGCCTAATAGACGCAAGAAATGCTTCACGCTAGAAATAGGTGTTGTAATCATCCCTATTGTTTTAATAAATAGTTAAACATTCCTCCTCTTTGTGCTCTAATCGCATCTCTCTCTCGTCAACCCATTATTGTCACACTGCTGGGCACGGGTCTTCTCTCAGAATGAGAGAGTTGTAGGCCATGGTCCACCGCGCTGGCCAAGTGAGAATTGGTGGACTTTACACACCTCCGAGAACTTTTTTTTAAGAATTCTCGGGTGTGTAGGTCTCCCCAAGATGTTTTCCTTCGCCGAAAAGCAGTGATAATTAATTTCTAATACACACATAAATCAGTGGTGCGTGCGTGCCTGGGTTTGAACCTCGGACCTCCCGATTGAGAGGGCAAGTTTCAACAATTCGGCTATTACTGCTCTTCTATCTATGCCTCAGCCTATGTCACTCTGAATACTAAGTAGATTCCTATGATAAATCACATGCTATAATCCAACGGCTTGACCGATTTGGTTATAGTTCATGCCATAAAATTGTCATACGAGTACATAGCGCTCGAAAGACATTACGTACCTTCCCACATACACGGGTCAAAAACCCAAAATGTTGTGTCCAGGAATGTGCCAATAATGAATTGTCCAACTTACAAATTGTACCAACTTATTACAATTCTAAAAGAGGCAATGCCGGATTAGCCACATAGCAAGAGTAGCAAATGCTACGGGCCCCGCAGCTAGCCCCGCGGTCCAACACCTACTATTTATATTTTACTATCTTTGCTATCCAGAAAATCTTAAACTGAAAGAAATACATATAGAAAGTTTCATCTCTAAATTTTCCCAGATTGAATCCAGAAAAGTTTATTTGTAAGTTTTTTTATTCAATACCCTTGACGCAAACTATGGGCCACTTGTCAGAATTTGCTACAGGCCCCGCGCCGGCAATGAAAAGAGGCTTAACAAATCAATTTAAAGTTAATTTAAACTGCAACTGCGGGCACTATTAAACTAAATTCTAGTTAGTGTAAACGCGTCAATTATAGAAAGGTCACTTAACATCGTAAAGCTTAGTGTGTTATTACCTTAATGGCTTGCACTATGTTATAGGTAGGAGACACAATGCTGCAACGGATGGCGAACATTCAGTTTGTTTTGTCGGAGCAGTGATAATCTCTTGGCCGCTCGATCGGGAGGTCCGAGGTTCAAAATCCAGGTACGGACTTATTTTTCTTTTTTTTTATTTGACTGAAGTAGCAAATGAGCTCGCAATCCACCTGATGGTAAATGGTCACTGCCGTCCATGGACATCTGTAAACAACTTCATACTGAACATAGGTTCTATCTGAAGTCAATCACAGATGCGTTGCTACTCCCAAGGACTAAGATGGTCGCCTCATTTAAAAGTGTGCCGGCAACCACACCCTTCCATCGAAACGCAAGAACTTCTTCACGCTAGTAATAGGTGTGGCGGTGGTACTTCCCCGGTCGAACTACACTGGTTCTACCTTTGCTCGACAATCCAGACAACAGTGTATCCAATAACATATTGATATACTTATGAACGTACACCTCAGTGCCTATAAATTACCGATAAATTAGGTTAAACGTAAATGTAACAGGATGTCTAAGTGTATGCATAAATCGTTTGTATTACCGTTCATTAGAGGCGATTATCCTTTGTACTGTTACTTGCGTCTAGAATTATTTATTGATAAGTAACTCGGTGTAACGGATGTCGATTTATTTTGATGTGTGCATGTTAATATGTTAAAAAGTTGCGAGAAGAAATCGAATGATAAATCTCTATGAAAAAAACTTATTACGCGTGTATTACTTAATCAAATTCTCGTTTAGCGCAGTGATACGGTGTTTCCGCTGAATAATTATTTTTTTGAATTCATTAACGAGAAACTAAAGACCTAATATGTATAAGCAATAAAAATTGCTTATATGCAGTGTCTAAAAAAATACATTCTGTACTTATCTTAATTTCACTTATCCTTGTTTTCTGTCTTAGTACTTTTATATTACAGAGAAAGAAGCTTCTTCACTTTTAAATAGTCGGTCTAAAATTGGTCCTCGAAATCTGTTGTGTTGTTGTTTGTGGATTATTCTTTTATAGATTATTCGATGGGGCGTAAGAAACATTATAGAAAACTCCACTATAACAATGGTTGCAACCATATGCTGCACATTATAATTTCTGTACTATTTAATTATTTAGTACCTATATTCTCTAATATATAATTAATTTCCCATTTTTATCGCAGAACTAGGTGGTCACTGTTGGTATAAGACTGACAATAAATTTAGCTATCAATACAATATATTTAACACGCTTTCTGCGCTCATAGCCCCATACTGGGATTTTCTCCTGTGTCGTGGGTACCATGGACACACACAAAACGAATACACAAACACACAGACCCAGAACATGAATCTAAACTCATCATTCAGATACCTGTCTGACCGGGCATGGAACCCGGGACCCATTGCGTGTCAGATCGGTATGGTAACCGCTCCGCCACGCGGGTCATCAAAATGACCATTAATTCTAATATTAGTAACTACAAAATAAATCCTTGCAAAAGTAAGTAACTATAAAATATAATCCTTGCAAAAGAAGTTCCTATCTTGAAAAGCATATCATTCGAAAATTATACATTTGGCTAGATTATTGACTTATGATTACTGGTTGTCCAAAGGATGATTTGTCTTTGAACAAGGTGATATTTTATTTCGGCCACAAGTGTAATTATATTACTATGTGATGACATTACAAATTAAATGATGGAAATGTTGCAAATCGTGTGGTAATCTTAAACCTTTTCTTTGCTAATGGTGGTAGATATATTTTTGTGAATTTGAATTAGCAAACGAGCCCACTACCCATATTTTGGTAAATGGTGTTTTACAGTAATTACCTCCAAATAGGATTAGTTCTACCTCTAGTATCTTCTTCTTTTTTTTTGTTCGCGAGGGGGAAACCTTCAAAAGGTACCCGTGGGATCGACGTAAGGTTATGTGGGATTTTTACCGTACTAAAACCCCCCTGTGGCCGTCCTCGGCGCTGTAAAGAAAGATTCCGGGACCTAGAAACGACCGCAACCGGAATCCTCTGAGCGCGTTGCCCCATCGGGCTAATCTCAGATGGGCGGCTGGGCTCACCGCTCCGTCTAGTCTTTAAGACGGTATGCGACCACACATACCGCCGTCCTTCCCGGGATTGCCTGACCGAACGGTTCGAATTCTAGCCGCCTGCAACCCCAGATCTGATCCCGGAACTACAGGGACACCTCTAGTATCTTAGGCCACCTTTAACGGGTGCGTTTAAAATAACTTGAAAATTATTATAATTTATTTAAATTAAAGAAATATTGGTGCTACTTTGGACAATAAGAAGTGAAGTTTTTTAATTTAAGTTACGGTCGAATTTCGACCGTTGCTACGGGTGACTAGTAAAACTTAATTTAGTGTGAATTACTGTGTCTTTTTGGAACCAATGTACCTACTTAAATTGCTGAAAAGAAGTGGCAACTCTACCATTGACCTGAAATTCATACATAAGCAAGTTTATTAAACTGAACTGTAGGCTTACTAACGCTTAATATCCTTCTTCGTAACCCTTTGTCTCTAAAGTGGATCAATGCCACTTGTAACTTAGCGTACGGTCGGCAAAAACACTGATATTAAAAAAAGAAAGAGTGTTAAAAAACTATTTAAGTCGAGTAAGTTACTGTCCATCAATTCGTATTTGGCCAGTGCGGTGGACTATGGCCTAAAACTCTCATTCTGAGAGAAGACCCATGCCCAGCAGTGGGACAATAATGGGTTGTACCCCAAGTTACTTCACGTTAGAGGCGGCTACAAAATGGGTATAATGTGTAGCTAAACTGGTATATGTCTGTCATATGTGTACGACATGCCAATTTATCTACTTAGGGTAGAAATGTAGCTGTGGCGAATTTATGAACTTTTCCTGTCACGCGGATATGAATATGACGGGTGCAAACTTTCTCAGATAACCGGTGGGGTAGAAGAGTACTCGAATGAAAACATATCAGAGCAGAAGGAGTAGAAGCCGCTCCCAACTAGGCGGACTGATGACCCGAAGCTGGCGGGTAACTGCTGGATTCAGATAGCTTAGAACTGATAGAAGTGGCGCAGAATAGAAAAGGTCTATGTCCTGCAGCGAACTTTTAGGGATTGATAGAGGGGTACACGTGGCACGCATGCACCCAGAACACGCAACGCGTGATAAGATGCAAGTAGGATTTCAATCCTAATAATACCATACCATACCATTTACTATCGACTGCATCATTTGTATTTTTATCAGACTGAAGTAGCTAACGAGCATGCAGTCCACCTGATAGTAAGTTATTTGTTACTCCAGTTTCGTAAATGATGATGGTAATTTATTCTTTGATAGGTTGCAACTGGACCAGTGAACATTTAACGTTTAAATGCGTAACGTGATTGAACATAATATGCTAATTGGACAACACTAATTAAGAACAAGCCTGTCCAGTTTGATTCTTAGTTTCAGTGGTAATCAACGTCCACTTGAATCGAGTTCTGACAATTTTGATAAGTTTAATATCATAGTCTACAACATGTTTAGAAAGCTTTTTTATAACTCGTCACTAAATATCCTATCGTCAATGGTCACCCGTCGCAACGGTCGAAATCCGACCGTAATTTAAATTAAAAAACTAAACTTCATATTGTACAAAGTAGCATGAATATTTCTCTAATTTAAATAAATTGTAACAATTTTTCAAGTTATTTTGAACGCATCCGTTATATGTAAAAAGAGGTTTATTAACTAAGCTGCATTTAAAAGCAATAGCGGGTATTTTGACAAAGACATCTGACATTTGTGACGTTATGTGTTTTCATAGTAAGACATTGAATGTTCTATTTCGTTTATTATGTATGTGTTTGTGTCAAATGCAAGGTACTGAGTGTAATGTATTTTAATTGATTTTATGTATGTTTCATGCATTATATGAAAAAAAAATATTAGCATTGCGCAATCCTTCTCTACATCAACTATAACCGTGCGTAATTTCATACTCCTCCGGCAAATATCTTCAAACGAATCAAAAGTGTTTGCTTCACGTATTAATATATAGAGATGTCAAACTAGTAAATCGCGTAATCTGATGATAAGATAACAATGTCTTGTCGTGGCAAATACAAGGCTTTCGTTGTGAGGCTTGTTCAGCCGATGAAATGTGAGGTCTTTATTTTGTCGGTCACTATTAAAAATTACCTCGTACAATATTTTTGAAGTGAAACTTCTTTAGGCGCATGAGGGTAAAATTTTTACAGATGAAACGTCACGCCGGTATGCAACGGAAGTGTCGGAAAAGAGAGAGAGAGTGATCGAGACCGATTGAGAGAGAGTAAGACAGGGCGAACGTAGCATGAGCAACTAGCCGTGAGCAAGCGAGTGAGAAAGATTGAGAGAAAAAGTGAGACAGAGCGCACGTCGTATCACGCCTTTTTCCCTTCCTCTTAATCTTGGAAATTTAAAGTTTTAGATTTGTATAAATATAAACAAGATTTATAAATTAGTTCGCCAAAGAAGTTTCACTTCTGACATGTGTACTTTGTACGCACGCATGTTTTTTTCTTATACTGTTACCGGTTCGGATCATGATCTCAACTGAGAAGATTTCTAAGAATTCTTCTCTTTTCTTTATATTTTATAATAATAGTTGATTTTAATATAATTTTGGAAAACAATATGGCACATGCTGTCTTTTATGATTTCACTCAGCTTCTTCTTCTAAAATTTTACAGACTATTTAAAGATGCCAGATGGACTTAGAAAAATGAAAATAGAAAAGGAAGGTATTTAAATTAATTTAGAAGGACAAACAAGCATGTTTCCCACCTGATTAGTGGCAACTGTCTTCCTTAGAGGTCATTGATAGACTAATGGCTGAAACTCGCCTTCTCGATCGGGAGGTCCGAGGTTCAAACCCAGGCACGCATCACTGATTTTTCTACAATAATGTACGTATTAGAAATTAATTATCACTGCTTTTCGGTGAAGGAAAACATCGTGAGGAAACCTACACACCCGAGATTTTAAAAAAAAAACCTTCTTGTAGGTGTGTAAAGTTCACCAATTCGCACTAGACCAGCGCAGTGGAATATGGCCTATAACTCTCTCATTCCAAGAGAATACCCATGACCAGCAGTGCGACAATAATGGGTTGACGATGTTCCTTAGATATCAAACTAAAGAGAAAAAGATAGTGAACTTTATCTCTGCCTATTTATAAACAGATAAGCTTTTTGCCGACTGTACTATTAAAGCAATATGCAGCCATTCCATTCTTAATGCGACACTCGTGACATCGATATTAACTTTTTGTTTCAGTGCTGGATACACGTGCGATTTTTTTATCACAACGACCACACTTGCGACTTTGTTGCGAACTAGTTCCTTTAGATTCTACGCTGTTTTAAGTATATAGGAAAGGTATCGACATAGTTTGTATTATATTTGTGCGTGATTGTTGTAGACTTTAAACACGTATAAGAGAAATTGTGTTTTTGAAGGTGGTAAAATCTGTCGTGGTTCGTTTTCGAAGGAACCATTGCCACATCTACTTTTACGAAAAACGGTAGTGTTTAAACACTGTTGTTGCGTTGCTCCTCCTTCTCCAGACCACACTACCGTCTGGAGAGTAGGCGTTTCAGCTCAATTCTCAGGGGAAGCAACGCTCAGTTTTAACTGAGACAAACCTCAGTTAAAACTGATCTTATTTGGGGTTGACTACAAATGTGTACGGGCGGCACTGGCCACTTACTATCAGCTCGACTGCAAGCTCGTTTGCTGCTACTTTATTATATAGAAAGACATGACAATGAAAGGTATGACAAGGCATTACAGTCTCACCGCAGAGAAGGGTACTCACTCAAATGAAGAGAGGTTTACTCCATGCATTAATTCCATGCGCGTGTGTTCATGTATTTGACACAATTTTAAATCTTTTATAAAACATATATTATGTGGGTTTTTGACGATGTTCTTTTACTCCTTAATTTCTAAAAAACACATCATTTGGAAAATAGGTGAACCCGACCGAGAAGTAGAATAATTAGTAAATTGTTAGTTAACTAACCACTGCTTTTCGAAAAGTTTCTTAATAAAATCCCTGTAGTAATAATAAAATTTATTATGTCTGGGAATCAAAAATCGAGATTGTTCTTACTTTCAACACGCTAAGTGCCTCTATGGTGGTGTAAATTAATTGATGAATGTTTATATAAATCTTCGCATCAACCCATTTTTGGCCCACTGCTGGGCACGGGTCTTCTCCCAGAATGAGAGAGTTTAGGCCATAGTCCACCACGCTGGCCAAGTGCGAATTGGTGGACTTCACACACCTCCGAGAACTTTTTTTTTTAAGAACTCTCCTTGGTGTAGGTTTCCTCACGACGTTTTCCTTCACCGAAAACAGTGATAATTAATTTCTAATACGCACATAAATCATTGGTGCGTGCCTGGGCTTGAACCTCGGACCTCCCGATCGAGAGGGCAAGTTTCAACCATTAGGCTATCATTGCTTTTATCTTCTATATAAATCTTTCTATATAAATTTTAATATAATCAAAATACTTAGTTTTATTGATGCTACCAAAATTGAAATCCACAAATCGCTGCTTAGATTTAATAATAAAACTATTTATAACCCAAATTTACAGGAGTGTTTGGTTAAAATTAGCCAATGTTGTTTTTATCTTTTAAATTATTGATTTTTAAAATGAGAAAAAAAAAATAAGAGACAAAACCCGTGGTATAGTTAGACCACCAAATTTGAAATTCTAAGCTTTTTTGAATAATTAAGTTAAGATTGATGAATTTTAAATTGTGCCGAGCACAACATTTTGCCTTATAAATAAAAATGAGGTAAAAATATGCATACGACAAAATAATCGCAAGTCTGTGTATCCGAATCAAAAGGATTTAGCGAATCACGTTGCGTCAATTGGAATTTTACCTATGTAGCAATTGAACGATTGTAGTTTTATTAAGGTTTAAATTTAGTTATATAATTAGGTTTGAGTATAGTTCTATGAAAATATAAAATTAAAAGAAAAAACAGACGAATTGATAACCTTCTCCTTTTTGGAAGTCGGTTAAAAATGGATCCGTTAGGTCAATGGATAAAAGACCTAGCGAACTATACGTAGTCAGGAGTCAGTTTCATTTTAGGTTTCTAACTCTGGTGTTGTTAATGTCTAATGGCGTCGAAAAGCTCGTAATGAAATGAAACGAAATGTCCTAATTTTTGTATAGGCCTACTGTGGGCACTTACAAATTGTCAGCTAGTTTTTTTCTTACACTACTTACTTTCATACGGCTTCGAAGCACTGGTTCACCTATCCTACCTTACCTACCTACTGATTTTAATCTGTTTCCGAATTTAAAAAAAAAGAAGTTAAGAGGAGAAAATATTGCCGACAACGATGAGGTCGAGGAGGCAATTTTGGCTGATTTTGATACGATTTCATTGAGTTGCATACCATCCACACGTACTGATAAAATAGTTCTAAGGTTTTAACTAGATGGCGTTATACTCAAAAAAAACGTAACGAGGTCATTCATCAGTAGATTTTACTCCTCACATTTTTCTCATACCGGGCCCTTATATATGCGATTCTTAAAGAGTAAAATCCAAATTTGATGTATTGTTTTATATCATTTTCTATTCCAGGAAGTCTTGGACCTTCCCTCGTAAGAGACAACCATCATTGTCCTCGGCAGTAGCATGCCATATCATTGACATGCTACTGCCGATGCTACTTGTTGAAAACAATCATTTTACATGAAGTAGCTTACCTTCTTAGCATCACTTAGGCAGCTTGCTCGTTTGCAACTTCAATCTTTTAAAAAGAAGCCAGGCAGCGTGCCTTATCTCTAGGTCTATTTTCAGAAAAGGTATCATCCTATTTGGTGGCGGTAACGATGTCCATGTGCACCTTCACACCAGGTGGGCTGAATGCTCGTTTGCCTTTGACTATTTTAATCTGGTAAAAAGTTCCTGTGAAGCGACGACTCTCAGCATCCTTGCCAGATGAGCAGCTATATTGCCTTATATCGCGACCTCCCGATGTTTAACCGCACGATGCCGGCAACACGTTCTTAATTAGAGTTTTTGTTACCGCATTTGTCATAGTTTTTGTCCGAATTACCACCTAGTCATTAGAGTATTGCCAAACACGCCTCAGCCAAATGTAAGCCAGGATGGATCTATTTTTTATTCTCAGCATCAAAGATATAGAAAGTTATTTAAAAACAAGGAAAAAAGATAGGGTGGAAAAAAGTCAAAACTGCGGAGTATGTCAGCGGATCTCTTCAGTCGAGACCGCGTTCCAATCCGGTGTTAGTGTAACATAAAATATTGTAACTGATAACTTGTAAGTGCACTTGTAGGTCTATAAAATTATATTTATTAATTATCATAATTTTTTGACTAGTAAGTCGTAGGGCCAGGGCAACTACGACAAGTGTTTAGCGAACTTCTGCAATTTCGCTATAACAGATGGTAGAACCAGTAGTTCGACCGGGGAAGTACCACCGCCACACCTATTTCTAACGTAAAACATCTCTAATGACGTTCTATGAAACGTTTCTATGAAAGGGTGTGGTTGCCGGCACACGGTTTGTATGAGGCGACTATCATAGTCCTTGGGGTGTAGCAACGCATCTGTGATTGACTTCCCATGATAACCCATGTTCTGTATGAAGTTGCTTACAGATGTTCATGGGCGGTAGTGACCATTTACCATCAGGTGGACTGCATGCTCGTATGCTACTAGAATCAGATAAAAAAAAATGCAGCGAAATTTTACGAAACGTGTTAGTGAAAATTTAAATGTTGGCCTCACAACTACTGACTAAATACAAAAAAAAAGTTTCTGTATTAATTTCCGCTTTTTATACTAAGGGGAAATAGTGGTATATACATATGTACAGATTCCGAAATAGGTCGAAAAAAGTAATCCTGTTTTTCTTCTCTCGCCTAAATCAAAAGAGTTTACGACTTTCTGAACATCTCATTTTCTACTCATCCTCTACTCAAAAATCTAAAAATTATCAGTGTTCCTCCAATATATCTTGCACGTATTATACATAAAAACCTTCCCATTGAATCACTTTATCTATTAAAAAAACTGCATTAAAATCCGTAGCGTAGTTTTAAAGATCTAAGCATACATAGGGACAGACAGCGCGAAGCGACTTTGTTTTATACTATGTGATGACTATTTACTATTTGATGTACCAAGCTCGTATAACCACGGTATAATATGATATTTATACTGTGGTATAAATATCATATTATTAGACTACATCTCAAACAATAAATCACCATACAACGATAGCGAGAATCGAGGGATAAATCACTATCGACCTTATACAATGCCGTGTCATTACCGCAGTGATTTAATGATACCGAGGCATAGGCACGACTAGATATATCGATATTGACTACCGCAATAATATAAGTAGTCATAGGTTTTGGATGATTGAATTCGGCTTCTCAATCGGATATACGAGGTTTGAATTTCGAACTTCGTTTTTCTAAATAATGTGAATTTTAGGAAATAACTAGGTAGATACCTACTTTTTTTTTATGTTTTCGAGGGGGAAATCTTCCAAAGGTACCCGACGCCGTGGGGGCGACGCAGGGTTATGTGGGATTTTTACCACACTAAAACCCCCCCGGTGGCCGTCCTCGGCGCTGAAAAGGAGGACTCCGGGATCTCGAAACGACTTCAACCGGAATCCTCCGAGCGCGCTGCCTCATCGTGCTCCTCCCAGATGGGCGGCTGGGCCCACCGCTCCGTCTAGTCTTTACGACGGTATGCGACCACACATACCGCCGTCCTTCCCGGGATTGCCTGACCGAACGGTTCGAGCTCCCACTCTAGCCGTCTGCAACCCCGGAAGCCCCTTTTAGTTGCCTCTTACGATAGGCAGGGGATACCGTAGCCCTATTCTGACCCCGAGGCTACAGGGACGAGGTAGGTACCTACTAAGTAGATAATACAGTACATACTGTAAGAATGGGGAACCTTTTTTTTTGTAACGAGGAGGAAACCTTCAAAAGATACACCGAAGCCTTGGCAGAGACCCCGGGTTATCCTTCCTCCGGGGTAGTCTTCCTGAAAATAGAACATTCAATGTCCTACTATGAAAACACATAACGTCGAAAACGTCAGTGTCTTAGTCAAAATACC
Organism: Spicauda simplicius; assembly: GCA_949699795.1. Classification (NCBI taxonomy): domain Eukaryota; kingdom Metazoa; phylum Arthropoda; class Insecta; order Lepidoptera; family Hesperiidae; genus Spicauda; species Spicauda simplicius. Next base: position 665,480 of record OX453078.1, on the reverse strand, counting down.
CGCTATTTCTTTTAAAAGCGGCTTAGCTAATTAAACCTCTGTAATGATTTCATAAAGTTTGTAATAGTTTTTAATATTATTTATAAGTTATAACGCATAAATTAGTTCGGATATCAAGTGTAGATGTTGCTAGTAAATTAAAACGGATATGATTGAAGATGTCGCTAGTGCATTAGTCCGGTTATCAATTGTCGGTGTCGCTAGTTGTATCAACTTAGATTTTACGAACAGTTGATCGAGAGACGGCAGGAGTCTAGACACGGAACAAAAAGGTTGTTTAGTGATAGTTCTACAGAGTGAATTATGTATTAAAGTTGAAGTGAGACGAGAAGTGTATATTGTGAAGGTAAATGAATAAACCTACATATTATTACAACGGAGGTGTTTGATTTTATTACACCTCTTTTTATAGTTAACGGGCGCGTTCACAATTATTACATTTTATTTAAATTTGAGAAATATTCGTACTACTTTGGAGAATATGAAGTTTAGTTTTTTATTTTAAATTACGGTCGAATTTCGACCGATGCGACGGGTGACTAGATTTTTTAAATTGTTTATTCTTATGCTTGCATATCTAACTTTGATTAATTCTCCTGTATTCAGATTTAACTAAACTTTGACAAAGAACATTGTAGATTGTTGGATATTGAATCGAGAATGCGATGATCAGATACAAAAAGTCATTTGTCTGTGCGTCCATAGTAATGAGTTTGTGATAGATTGTGGTGCAATCGGTCTGATTTGGTAATGACTTGTGTGGCAATCGTGTGGGTAGGTACTCAGAATTAGACGTAGCACTGTGAAAGTATATACAAATTATGTACGCGTATGTACTTGTTGAGCTCTTAAATCCTTTTTTGGAACGAAGTTCCTTATCGCGCGTTGTGAAAGGGGGCTAGACGGGAAAAATTCTTACGAAAAGTTGTCACGACACTTTTTGGTATTGTAAGCTACTGTAAGCTGTGCGGCCTGCGCATGTTTCTCTGTCTGTCTCTTTCTCTCTCTCTCTTATAGAAAGCAAGCCAGATATTTTCATTTCTATTTCGCATTGAACAGTGTGGTGTCGCGACGATTATTTTTGTTGAGTGTATACAGGTTTTTTTGTAAATAATAAATAATAAAAAATAATAGTAATAATGAATCCTGGCAGTGTTTATTATTTAAAATTTTATTATAATTCCTTCACTAATTAATCGAAAGGAACTTCGTTCCATCCGGGTGTCCCTTGACACCTCTCAAGTTTTTTTTTTGTTCTCAAGGGGGAAACCTTCAAAAGGTACCCGTGAGAGCGACGCCGGGTTATGTGGGACTTTTACCGCACCAAGACCATTTCGGTGGCCGTCCTCGGCGCTACTAAGAAGAGTCAGGGATCTACAAAAAAACGCAACCGGAGTCCTTTGAACGCGTTGATCCGTCGGGTTCCTTCCAGGTGAGCGGCGGCGGTACCGTAGTCCTATTCTGATCCCGGAACTACAGTAACGGGGACCTGGGGTACTCCACTGCAAGGACATTGATTACTATTGAAACTCATTCGTTTGCTTTACTTCTAAACAAGAATTTATTATAAAAACAAAAATCTCGGTGGGGCCATATTTAGAAATTATAGCATATTATGTCATTCTGCAAACTGAGTCGATTCCAATGATATGTCATATGCTACAATCCATGAAACCGTTTAGGCTGTAGTACGACTCAATTGGATGGGCACACATATAAACATTTACACACATGCTCGAACAAAATTACCTTCCTCATACAGACAGCCACAGGGGTCAACCTTATAACACTCCTCTTGCCTCGAGATTTGAACGTGACATTTGTCATAAGAAAATACTGATGGAATGGTTGCATTTTTGTATAGCAGCTGTCCACGCGGACGCATCGCTCACTCAAGTAGGAGAGAGACAGATGTTGAATGATTCCGAACGCGGAGACCGATTGTGCCTCTTTGTCGCTCGTTCCGCGCTCTTGTTTGCACTTCAAGCCTTAAATGGAACGCCTCAGAGCGAGGTAACGCCGCATAAGTCATGTTTTTTGGTACGTGCAGCCGGCTCCATCAAATAATAAGACGTTGTCACATCAAAAATAGCAAAACATCTGCCTTATAAGCATTCCTGTTACAAGTAACCAAACCGGTCACACTAACTAAATAACTAACTACAAGCTGGTGTACGGTTCTGGTAAGTGTCGCGCTCCGCACAGATTTAGCGAAAATTCGTCCCACTCACCACCCCCCTCGCGCTTTTGTATAAACAAGATACATACATAGTACATACATACCACGCTGCCTAAGTGCCATTTGGAGGACACTTTAATATACACCAGTATTTCAAATAAATTTCAGAGGGAATTGACGCTCCATGTTACCGCTGGAAACTCGCAGTCACCTGTGACAAGTAACCAAACTGGTCACACTAACTAACGAGAAACATGGACAATGTTTGTCGAAGGCTCTCGTTATTTTGTCGCGCTCCGCACAGATCTAGCTGATACATGTCGATGTCAACAGGAACTATCCTTTACGTGATCAACTGGAGTGATTGATTACTATTGGAACTCGCTCGTTTGTTTGCTACTTATATATTTCCGACGCTATAGTTTACAAAGTGGGCAACACTCCTACGTCGGCGTTGGAATATTAAATTAGTTTAGATAAGGGAAGCTGAGTTTTTTTGAAATTAACCAAATGAAAGTCTAAAACTCTGTTAGTATATATTCTTAATTTATTATATTTTTTGCAAAATATCGCTGGTTTGTATGAATAATCACACAATTGAAAATTTGTGAATTTTAAAGTTAAAGATAATAGTTTTGTCCTTTATTATATTACTTTATTATTTAAAACTGAGTGTTCTTATCCAATTATGCTATGAATGCAGAAATCGTGTCTTACTTTATTGTGTTTAACGTACTCTTAACTGTAACTGAATAAATAAAAATAAAATAAAAAAATATCTTTATTTATTAACAAGATGAAAAAACATTGTTTAATTCTTAGCCTTTTTTATCTGACTGAAGTAGCAAACGAACATGCAGTCCACCTGATGGTAAGTGGCCACTGCCGCCCATGGACATCTGTAATCAACTTCATACAGAACTTTTGTTCCATCTGAAGTCAATCACAGATGCTTTGCTACTCCTGAGGACTATGATGGTCGCCTCATGTGAAAGTGTGCCGGTAACCACACCCTTCTGTCGAAATGCAAGAAATGCTTGACGCTAGAAATAAGTGTGGAAATTGCATGTCACTATTATAAAAACATGATTCTATGTTGTGTTATTATTTATTCAAAGCAGTGATATATGCAATGTATAAATACGCAGAAGTTTATTTTTTATCAATATATTAATGATATTGCTTTAAATAACTTAAGATCTACATATCTCGCGCTTTAACTATTTACTAACAGAAAACTAAGTGAAACTCGAACCGGCTACGTAAGCCTATGCAGATACGTACGTGAATAATTTAACACACACACTGAACTAATCAGGTTAAACTGATAAGTTACTATTTAATTTAAACGGATTTATGTACCATTTATTTCAATTTATATGTCCTTTATCAGTATATTGCGTATGTAATTGCGGCTTATTTAAAGCTTAGCAGAAACAGTTTATTACCTGTCTTTTAGTCTGTAAAGCAATCTAGTTGCATATGTAATCAAACTGCATGCTTTAAATTATATGCCTCGGAATTCATATTAAGTGTTTCGCATATTGCCATTTTATTTCTTTGATAGTTCTAGTATATATAATAAAAAAAACCTTTTGTATTTATATTATTTGTAATGTTTTAACTTCGTCCCTGTAGCTCCGGGATCAGAATAGGGCTACGGCATCCCCTGCCTGTCGTAAGAGGCGACTAAAAGGGGCTTCCGGGGTTGCAGGCGGCTAGAGTGGGAGCTCAAATCGTTCGGTCAGGCGATCCCGGAAAGGACGGTAGTATATGTGGTCGCATACCGTCGTAAAGACTAGACGGAGCGGTGGGCCCAGCCACCCATCTGGGAGGAGCCCGATGGGGCAACGCGCTCAGAGGATTCCGGTTGCGGTCGGACCAAGTATCCGGAGTCCTCTTTATAGCGCCGAGGACGGCCACCGGGGGGGTTTTAGTGCGGTAAAAATCCCACATAACCCTGCGTCGCTCCCACGGCGTCGGGTACCTTTTGAAGGTTTTCCCCTCAAGAACAAAAGAAATGTTTTAACTTATAATATATATACACTCAAAAGAAAATCTCACTTTTGATTAATCGACGCAAAGAACGAACAAAAATTTGGCAATAGGTCAATTTTATGACGTACCTATAGTTAGAAATGGAATACGAAATCAAAAATATAAACATAGCTTTTTCAAAACAATAGCCATAAGAAAGTTCTAAAATAACGACTTTAAATTCTATTTCTTATTTTTCATCTGGTACCAACATATATTGTTATAAAAATAAAAACAAATCGTTGTTTCTCCCTTCCTCTTTTTCTTTGATTGTAGGCAAATAATATAACGAGTGCCAACGTAAGAAAAACATAAACCTACATACGTTTGAAAAGCATTACCCACGTTCTGACCCAGTGGGGTACAAATAAAGCATTCGTTTATACGTCAGAAGTCTAAAATACTGTTATGAATCGTACATTACGAATTATACCTCTAATTGAATGAATTAATTAAAAATCTTTTATTATGTTTATACTTGTTGCTGTTAAAAAACGTAGATAAAGAATTATACCTTTAATACCACTCCTATTTTACAAAAAAATGTGTGCGTGTACTAGCGTACACTCGTAAGAAGTGAAACTTCTTTATGGCGTTATTTTTCAAAAAATAATTTACTATATGCAACTTTACAGAAATTGGTTAGTGTAACATTTTTTCGTTACGCGCCATCTTTTTCTGTTACGCGCCATATTTTTTTTCCGTTACACGCCATCTTTATCTTATCCCTACCACGCGTGATATTAGATAGATTATTATAGATTAGATTATCAGATAAAGTTTAATAAAAGCCTTTTATTAAACTTTATCTAATTTAACTTTATTTAACCAATTTCTGTAAAGTTGCATATAGTAAATTATTTTTTGAAAAATAACGTCATAAAGAAGTTTCACTTCTTACGAGTGTACGCTAGTACACGCACACATTTTTTTGCTTGAATTTTAACTTGCGCTTGTTTTTAGCTGTTAAAGACTATGTTCAGCTTTTTGACCATCATCAGCTCTTTTAGGGTGACATAGGGCTTCTATATAAGTTTTCTTTTATCGTCACCTTCGTAAAACATATTTAATTCTTATCAGTTTCTTATAAATGCACTTCATATATGTTTGCACAATTATTTTGACGTGGACAACCGGGCGACCTCTCTCCTTGATTGGTTAATGGATTGAAATCGTTTGATTCGTTATTTCTATGATTATTGGGACCAATCGCAAGCTATTAATCAGGCTTTGATTGTTCGAAGGTCCTATGCTCTGTTCAATGAAATTTATACACGATATATCAATATTTAATCAGTAATCAATAAATCAGATTTATATGTTTGATTGTCATGTTAACAGATACTACTTTTTAAGCCTACTTATTCACATGTAGAGTCATTTTCATAATAAATTATCTCTTTTTAGCTGTTTAAAGTAGAGGGCTCATAAAATTGGGCGCACTGTCGATAACGCCACAGTGCGTATTTATTTAGGGATATCTACACCGCGTAAATTTGGGTTATGAGAAGGTAATGTTTGTATGACTTTATGTTAATATGCCCTTTTTTTTTTTGTTTTCGAGGGGGAAACCTTCCAAAGGTACCCGACGCCGTGGGAGCGACGCAGGGTTATGTGGGATTTTTACCGCACTAAAACCCCCCCGGTGGCCGTCCTCGGCGCTGAAAAGGAGGACTCCGGGATCTCGAAACGACTTCAACCGGAATCCTCGAGCGCGCTGCCCCATTGGGCTCCTCCCAGATGGGCGGCTGGGCCCACCGCTCCGTCTAATCTTTACAACGGTATGCGACCACACATACCGCCGTCCTTCCCGGGATTGCCTGACCGAACGGTTCGAGCTCCCACTCTAGCCGTCTGCAACCCCGGAAGCCCCTTTTAGTCGCCTCTTACGACAGGCAGGAGATGCCGTAGCCCTATGCTGACCCCGAGCTACTACCCTATCAAACTAGTTACCCGTCGCAACAGTCGAAAATTAAATTAAAACTAAACTTCATATTGTCCAAAGTACCACGAATATTTCTCTAATTTAAATAAATTGTATTAATTTTCAATTTATTTTGAACGCACCTGTTAAAGGTAAAAAGAGGTTTATTAACTAAGCTACATTTAAAAGAAATAGCGGGTATTTTGACAAAGTCATCTGACATTTTTGACGTTATGTGTTTTCACAGTAAGACATTGAATGTTCTATTTCGTTTATTATGTATGTGTTTGTATCAAATGCAAGGTAGTAAGTCTAATTCTGTACTCCTTCTCTACATCGACTATAACCGTGCGTAATTTCATACTCCTCCGACTGCGGCAAGTATCTTAAAAACGAATCACAAATTTTTGCTTCACGTATTAATATATAGATGTTATGTTACATTGTCATATTAAGCAATGTAATTATTATTGAGTGAATTATCATAACGCGAGGGCGGGACGCGGCGCAATATGTGTGAACCAGTTGTGGTAATAACAATTCCTATTGTTATAATAATATTGGTAACTATGACAGTGCAGCGTTGAGAGCGGGCTTTAATAGCGGCTAACTTATGAGATGATAACTTATCTGACTAACCGCGTGGCGGAGCGGTTACCATACCGGTCTGACGCGGTATGGGTCCCGGGTTCGATTTCCGGTTAGACACTAAACAAAAAAAACGCTTTCTACACTCATAGCCCCACAATAGGATTTTCTCGTGTGTCGTGGGTGCCATAGACATACACAAAGACGAATACACAAACACCCAGACCCGGAAAATGAATCTAAACTCATCGTTCATATACCTGTCTGGCCGGGAATCGAACCCGAGACCCACTGCGCGTCAGTCCGGTACGGTAACCGCTGCGCCACGCGGGTCGACAGGTATCTAAATGATGAGTTTAGATTCATGTTCTGGGTCTGGGTGTTTGTGTATTTGTCTTGTGTGTCCATGATACCCACGACATGGGAAAATCCTAGTAGGCTATGAGGCTAGGCTATGAGTGTAGAAAGCGTGTTATTTTTCTAGTTGAACATCTTGGTCCAGAGAAGCAATTCATCTCTGATTGACTTTATGTACGCCTGTTCTGTACTTTCTTTGTGTCTTATTTTTTATTAGTAGTCAAGCATCTGTTTGACTTCAGATAGAATCCCCGTTCTGCATTAAACACTAGAAGCGCGGAACATTTGACGACCCGCGTGGCAGAGCGGTTACCATACCGGTCTGACGCGGCATGGGTCCCGGGTTCGATTCCCGGCCAGACAGGTATCTGAATGATGAGTTTAGATTAATGTTCTGGGTCTGGGTGTTTGTGTATTCGTCTGTGTGTGTCCATGGTACCCACAACACAGGAGAAAATCCTAGTGTGGGGCTATGAGTGTAGAAAACGTGTTATTTTGACCCCTAGAAGTACGGATGTTTTAGGTAAAAAAAAAGTGTATTGCATTTAAGTGGTTGAAGTTCCGTGCACATAATAGAATCATATTTCATGAAAAGTCATTAAAATCACGATTATATGCATAACATATTAACTAGAGCAGGAAGAAAATCGAAATGGATCAAATTTGAGACGCCCGCACTTCTATTGTTAAGTTGCTAACAGATAAGCGGCAGTGACCACTTACAATTAGGTGGACCGCATGCTCATTTGTAACTTCAATTTATATATAAAAATATCTTATGTAATATATCTTTGTAATGAGTAACCTTTGTGTTAATTTGGGTCATAAACTATGTGTGTGCCAAATTTAAGCGAAAACTGATGAGTATGTTTTGCGAAACACATACATCCTTTCTTATTTGTAATATTGTAGTATAAGTTTTGAAGGTGGTAGAACCAGTGTAATTCGACCGGGGAAGTACCACCGCCACACCTATTTCTAGCGTGAAGCATTTCTTGCGTTTCGATAGAAGGATGTGGTTGCCGGCACACTTTTACATAAGGCGACCATCATAGTCCTCGGGAGTAGCAACGCATCTGTGTTTGACTTCAGATAGAACCCATGTTCTCTATGAAGTTGATTACAGATGTCCATGAGCGCCAGTGACCACTTACCATCAGGTGGACTGCATGCTCGTTTTCTACTTCAGACAAAAAAATAATAATAATAAGAAATACGATAGGTTTTCTTACGTTTTATAATAAGTGATAATTATATCTAATGGGCTCGGTTGACTCCCGGATCCGAGCTTTCATTAATAATGAACGTAAAGAAAATGTGCTACCATTTTAGCCATCCTAAGTGTTCGAGCACAAAGAAACATCTCATAAATAACATTGAAACTTTCTTGCTCCTTTATAAATCAGGGCTCTATAAATCAGTGGGGTGGCTACGAAGTCCGATTCATGTCTTTTTCCTATTTTTCAATTCGTCTAGAAAACTTTACACATATTGTTGAGTTTCTTTTAATTCATTTAATGTTTTTTTCGCTCAAACTCAGTTTAACCATAATGGAAAATCTAATTCTGTTAATATTTTCATGTTCTAGATAACTTGATACGTTTTGGATAGCATAATGATAGAAAAGGACTAATAATTACTTCTAAAAATATTTTAATATCTTTATTTTATTTTCAAAAGAAATGAAATAAAATGAAATGAAATGTCTTTATTTTGCATAGGCCTTCGGGGGCGCTTACAAATTGTCAGTTACATTTATATATATTTTTTTACACTACCACCGGATCGGAACACGACCTCAACTGAGAAGATCCGGCAAGAAACTCAGTGGGTTTGTCTTTTTTCTTTGTATATCTTTTTTTTTTTTCATTTGCCATCTTGTTTTTACATGGGTAACAAAACATATTATATTCTCATTATAATATAAGGAGACTTAAATATTGTGATTACCATCATATGGTGTAATTGTACTGTACTTAACAATAATGCACTTTATACAATTTGGTATAATTAATCCAAATTAACTGTTTTAAATCTTTTATCATATTTAGCTGCCAAATGTATATGAAGTCATCGAAACAAGAAATTAAATCCAGGGTTATCCTTTACATGTGGTGAGCCTACAAGGGATCAGCTAGCCGCTATACTAACAAGCTTGCAAGTTTCCATACAAAGTATATAATTAAAACTATCGATCACGGCGTTCATCAGTGGATGTATGATGTTTGAGGCGCGTCACATTAAGCCTTCCATGTTGCTTCTTCTCCAACGCTTCTTACCGTTCATGGAAATGAATTATTGCTTTATACAGATACCTATGGAAATTATCCGTGGAATATTACCTTCAGCTCATAAATATTTCAAATGGGAAATATATTTATGAGGATATCATGAACAGTAGTCGTAAGTTGATATTGACATATGTTAAACAATAATGGTCATAGAATAGAGCCTTGTGGGATACCAAATATCGTAGTTTGCTTAATAACAACCCATAGTAAAGGTTTTAATACTTTATACAGTATTTTTTTCATTAAATTACATTATTATGTGGTACTTCAGTAATACTACGACTGTCTGATGAAAATACAGTGCAGTTCAATACACCTGATGGTATGCAGTCACTGCCGTTCATAGATTTCTATAAGTAACTTTATATATAACAGAGCCTCTATCATTTTTTTATCTTAATGAGGTAGCAAACGAGCATGCAGTCCACCTGATGGTAAGTAATCACTGCCGCTTATGGAATTTTGTTATTAACTTCATACAGAACATAGGTTCTGTATGAAGTCAATCACAGATGCCTTGCTAGTCCTGAGGACTAAGATGGTCGCCTCATATTAAAGTAGACCCGCAACCACACCTTTCCACCGAAACACAAGAACTGCTTTACGCTAGAAAGAAGTAGGGCGATCGTACCTTCTCGGTCAAACTATATTCTACTATCATTAAACCTTAACTACGATCGATATGAGACGTTACTGCTTTCCTACTTTAATATATATTCACAAAAATCTGACAGCATATAACGATAGTATAGCCCTCAATTCTAGTGTAACCGCGCCCTACGTTCAGAAAAAAAAACAAGTTTAAGAACGTTGGAATGGTCGTCAAACCGTCTCGTTAGATCGACGGGACTAATTAAAAATTAATTGGATTATATTAATATTGTTAAAGACAGGCCTTGATCGAGTTGACTGATCCTCTATCCTAGATTGAATAGATCCGTTACCGCATGGAACACATGTTATGCTACTGTAACATCATAATGGAAATAAAGTATGTTAAAGAATTTCATCATTTTTTCCATAAAATAAACTATGCTGTATGAACTATGATTATTCAAAGTATGTAGCAAATATTTGAACATATCGGGTATATTTAGTTCATTTTGGTGTTTTTTTTTTTTTATATTTTAAATAGTCACTAAACACATTTCTTTAGAATACTTAGTAATAGTATCTTTTCCAATTTAAACATCCGAAACTTTAAGTGGCTATTAATTTATATCAATTTTTTTATTTTTTCATTTTGTTGAATTGGTGGAGTTTGTAACTTTGTAGGTGTGTAAATACATATTTAAAATATAAAATGAAGAACTAAAATTCATACAATAGATCACGTAAAAACCACACATTTATCAAAGACTCAAGCATAAAATGAAGACAGAACGGAACTTAAAAATGCTAATGTACACAATTACACTTACTAAGAACCGAACCCCTAAAAATACTTACAGACAAAAACGTTAATGATACGATACAAGAAAAAACACAGTAGTAAATTGAACAGGTTGATGAGAAATTAGTTGCCATATGATATTCACGAACGATTACGTGCCTATAAGGGCGGCTGATCAGTGCAAAAGGCATGCAAAACAACATGGGCATGTTAATGTCCCTTGCATAATTTGTTTTTACATAGTCCCATTAATAACAGAAAGCTAGAGACTTATCGTGGGCGAGAAGCTACAAGATAGCATAACGTATGAAGCTTAAGCCTGATTACGCATGACTAAGCATGCATGCAAGGTTTCTTTTGTGTATAGGAAATCTATAAGCAACTTTATATAGAATAGAGGTTTTATCAGAAGTCATGGTAACTGATTCTGATACTAATTTTCTTTGTTTTATTTATTTATTTACCGATTTACTATAATTTTAATTGTCATAAATGGTTATATCCCACTGTATGCTGTTATTGACATAATTTAATAATAAAATTCAGGAAAGTTATATTATCAGTTTTATAAGTGACGACTATGTTTGTCCTCGGGAGTAGCAACGCATGTGTAATTGATTTCAGATAGAACCCATGTTCTATTTGAAGTTTCTTACAGATGTCCATGGGCGACAGTGACCACTTACCGTCAGGTGGCCTGCGTGCTCGTTTGCTACTTCGATTAGATAAAAAAAATAAAAAAAAATCTCGCGGTTTTCGCAGTTTTAGTTTTATTTGCTCGCACGTTGTCATGCGTTTCCTAACTACCTTCCACAGTAAGGTTCTCCAGAAGACACAATATGTCCTCATTTGCAAGAACTAGCGCAAAAGCCTAACCATTTTAATTACCCTGTTGAGGATAGCTTTTTGCCTATCACCTTTCATTATAATCTCTTACTAGAAGCAAGGACCAGTGGTTTTTGAGTCATCGTGTAAAGTGTAAGGTGTTATTGCATGATTATAACTTGTTTCATCACTCGTTATAGATGTCGCTTCATAGATCTACACTTATTAGGAATAATAATTATTTGTATCCTTTTTCTCTTGAAGTAATGTTGCTTTATGTATATTAATAAGCTTTATCATATCTTAGATAGCTTTGAGTTCTTCTCTCACATAATTACTTTATGTTGTCATAATTATCCTGCAGTAATTATCATACTAAATGGATACAGTATAATATCTTGGCAATATCAAGTTTGATTTTATTATTTACTAGCCTATTCTCGCGGCTTCTCCTGTTTTAACTACGTTTATCATGGTAAAGATAATTTCATATGCTAATCCAGGTTATAAACTATCTGTATGCCAAATTACAGCTTGATGGGATCTGTATTTTTCGCCTGAGTAACAAACACACGCACATCCTCACAGACTTTCATAATCATAATATTAAAAAAAAATTGTTTAAGCTCTGCCGTGATTGACTAATCATGGCATATAGATATTGATATTATATATTGTATATTATATTATTATTATATTATATTATTATATTATATTATTATTATATTATATATTGATATTATATATTTATATATATCATATTGCATATTGACTAATCATCACATACGTGAGTATTTCTCGTTGCTATTAATATGAATATACATTATTTCTTCTATCCACCTATTTCTAAGTCGATTCTATTTCTAAAAGCACTTCGCCTTTCTTTATGACGATATTTTTGTCACAACTATTTACTTTTATGCGTTGACGTACCTCACGATTACTGAAGGATATAAAGGGATTTCTAGTATGGATTTTCTTCCTATTAAGTCATTTTCCTTATATGATCATAATTAGATGATTGTGCTATTACGACCTTCGCTTTATCTGCTTCACTATGGGATTCTTATGAAAATAAGGCGTTTCAAATGTCCGATATAAGACCTGGGATAATTGTGTCTGGTTTATTATCGTAACCTTTCATGGCATAACATCTGACATTCTTATAAACTTTATTACCATTTTGATTAAGAATAACTGGTACAGTTATTTTTATGACATAAATACCGAGCGGATGAATAGTACTTCCCACGTTAAGTAATTTGTTGAGCGTTTGTATTAACATTTAACGGCATATCTATACCGTGACAAAAAATGTGTGCTTGTATACAATTTGTATTGACATATTTGTCATAACATGTACCATATACCTACGCAGACTTGGAGTCTATTTTAAAAGATATACAGTAAGATAAAATTATATCATCCATCCATCCATCAGCCTTTGAAATTCCACTGCTGGACTGCTTAATCTGCGCCACCTCGACCGGTCCTGAGCCATCTGAATCCACCGGTTATCCGGTTATTAAAATTATATGAAATGTCTTTATTTTGTATAGGCCTACAGGGCTACTTATCAACTGTCAGTTTTTCTATACTTAACTGTCATTTTTTTACACTACCATCGGATTAGAACCAACTCAACTAAAAAGCTCCGACAAGAATGTTACCGGGGTTTTCTTTTTTTGGATAATTTATCCTCCTTTTTTACATTAGAAACGTCGGTTTTCTTGTAACCTAAATGCATGAGTTAAAAGATGAGATAAAAACCAGCCTTATTTTCTTGACATTTCTCGGCCTTGAATCGCGTATGAACGTTGGGTATATATTTGTAAAAGGGACAAAGAATACAGTAGAATCACTATCAAAAAAAAAAAACAGAACTTTCTTAAAGTGACTATCACCGGTTTTTTTATCTTACTGAAGTAGAAAACGAGCATGCAGTCCACCTGATGGTAAGTGGCCACTGCCGCCCATGGACACATGTAATCAACTTCATACAGACCATGGGTTCCATCTGAAGTCAATCACAGATGCGTGGGTACTCTCGAGGGCTATAATGGTCGTCTCATGTGAAATTGTGCCAGCAACCACACTCTTCTATCGAAACGCAAGAAATGCTTCACGCTGGACATACGTGTGGCGGTGGTACTTCCCCGTTCGAACTATACTGGTTCTATCACCCTGAAAACCCATTGGTTGAAACCAAACCAACAGTAAACATCATTGGAAAAAAATGAGAAATTACAATTATTTCACCCGTATCAGAGATCCGTGCGACAATCCATTAGAGAGACATTTCGAAGAATTCTCGCTAGATCGAATACCACAAGACCCATACCGGCAAACTTAAACGTTGCTAATTACCCTATCATACCCTACATTACAATCCAGATCCTACACTTTGCCTATAAAGGCAAATCATTATCCCTTTAATTAGTTAAAGATAATGATCTGTAAGCAAATGTGTCATAGGAACGGAAGTCAATTTCCTTACCATATCAGCCCGGAGTTAATCCGAAGTGACAGAATCAGAGATAAGCGTTGGCGGAATACTCGTCTAATGAACGGACATAATGTTGGGAATATAGAGCTTCGCACTGATGTGGCAGAGGCGAATGTTGCTTGAGGTCATGAGAAACGCTTGGACAATAATCGAATCGCTGTTTTTATAACACTAGCCCTATACAAAGTAAGTCTATAGCTACTTAATGGAACAAGGATAATCTCTAAAACCTGTTCAGGTTAAAAGGTAAAAACATGACACCTATTTCTGCCCTCGTCTGAAGGGTGCGGTCAGGGAGACGTACATATTATCTGTTACAAACCAACAAGTAGCTTGCCTGGGGACACTACTGTTAAACTCATTACTACATTAGTTATAAACATCAATAAGAATCTATAATAATGATTGTATTTAAATCGATCGTGCCATGTTATTATAAATATCATAAATTAATAGAAGTCACAATATAAATAAATATAAATGGTTATATAAATAAATATTATAAATGCATATATTTAATTTTATATAATGTAATAGATTAATAGTATTTTTTTTGTCTCTGTGACGGTTTCCTTAACGCCTGCCATTTTTAGTATAAAAGGGAGAGTATTATCGTAATATGGATCATTCTAATAATTCACAAGTGTAAAACGTTACTCTGACCGAATGTATTCTGAAATTTTATACGTATAAAATCGTGAAAATATACCAGTGTTGTACATAATGTCTCGTTCACATCATTATATAGATTCTTATTGATGTTTATAACTAATGTAGTCATGAGTTTAACAGTAGTGTCCCCAGGCAAGCTACTTGTTGGTTTGTAACATATCTTTAGTCACTTATAAGGCTTCGTATCTACTGTTCACAAATATGACACATGCGTTGAATTTGAATAGCTGCCCACATCATCTTAGATTATTCAACAATGATTATTCAAAATTTGAATTTATTTGAATGTCAGACAGATTAACTGACGAATGATAAATCCGACTTAACTTTTTATAATATCTGCCAAATTGTAATCCTACTAAGGTCGGAGACAAGTACCTTTGAGGACTATTGGAAACGCTGATGTAAACTGAATAAACGCTTTTAATAATATTGTCATAAAACAAAGGTCCGTTTACAAAATATAATGGACTAATTTAAATGTGGTAGAACGAGTGTTTTTCAATAATGTAGGGCCACCCGCCACACCTATTTCTAGCAGTCCTGAAGCAGTTCTTGCATTTCGGTGGAAGGGTTTGGTTGCCGGCTATATATGAAGCAAGATTGAATTAGTAAACGCATGCTAGATATCAGAGGATATGTGAGCACTTTCGCCCATGGAACTCTCTTCGAAATTTTGTTTCAACCAGGGGTCATATCTGAAAACAATCACAGCTATTGACGACCCGTGTGGCGGAGCGGTTACCGTACCGGTCTGACGTGCAATAGATCCCGGGTTCGATTCCCGGCCAGACAGGTATCTAAATGATGAGTTTAGATTTGTGTTCTGGGTCTGGGTGTTTGTGTATTCGTCTTGTGTGTAACCATGGTACCCACGACATAAAAGAAAATCCTACTTTGGGGATATGAGTGTAGAAAGCGTTTTTTAAAAAACAAAAAAAAATAAGTATATGTGTTTCTTCAACCGAGAAGTAAGATGGTCAACTCACATAAAAGTGAGTCGGTAAATTTGCCCTTCCATCAAACGCTAAAATTGCTTAACGCTAAAAACATATATACAGTGTACATCACTGGTCAAACCACACTCTTTTTATCACTTCGCACCTTGAATTCATTTCGTTCCTGTATAAATAAAGCTTTTGAAACACGTCTATGCATTCTCATCGATGATCTGGCATTAAAAAGCTTTTTCAAACATTACCCATTAAAATAGCTTAGCTGGTTTAATAGGCTTAATGTGATTGCTGATACCTCGAACCACGGTAATGCGGAATTTACTAAGAATAAAAACCGTTTTTATAATGTGGGCAGTACAAAAACAGGGATATTTCAAGTATGCGCCAACGGCACCATAGGAGCCACTCTTAATAAGGCACTAAGGATACTTTGGTTATTTTTGCTTTTTGTGGAAGTAGCATGCAACCTTATTAATTGGATGCTGCAACATGCAAAGAGGTATGGAATACTCAGAATGATGTTTGAACCAGTGTAGTTCGACCAGGGAAGTACCACCGCCACACCTATTTCTAGCGTGAAGCATTTCTTGCGTTTTGATAGAAGTGGTTGCCGGCACACTTTTACATGAGGCGACCATTATAGTCCTCGCGAGTAGCAACGCATATGTGATTGACTTCAAATGGAACCCATGTTCTATATGTAGTTGATTACAGATGTCCACGGTAGTGACCACTTACCATCAGGTGGACTGCTCGTTTGCTACTTCAGTTAGGTAAAAAAAGATGCGTTGCTATAGTCCAGAAATAAAATGGTGGCTTCGTATAAAAGTGAGCTGGCAAGTGGCAACCACACCCTACTATCGCAACGCTAAGCTCTTTAACGTCCCCCGGCATTAGTTTTACCATCTGGTAAGTTAGTTAAGTTATATGGTTTCATAACTATATAATCTTATTGCATCGAATCGCATTCTCATAAAAATCACGCAGTTACAGCGATGTACGTTTACATTTTATGTTTATTTGTCTTCCTTCTTGTTTATTTTTCCTTTTTCTGATAACTTAAAGTTTTCAAGTTGGAACTTCTTACTTTATTCAACTAATTAATATTATGTCCACCAATTCGCTTGGCCAGCGCGGTGGATTATGGCCTCTCTCTCATTCTGCGAGAAGACCCGTGTCCCAACAGTGGGACAATAATGGGTTAACGAGATTTATTTATTTATTTAAAAAGGGCAGCCACCAAGACAATAATTACACTTACAACTAAAAACTAGATTAGGCTTAAATTAAATGCTGTCTTAATAACAGGCCACCACCATGCATCGTGGTCGAGTTTAAATACTCATATTAGATAACTAGCTGTGCCCGCGACTTCGTCCGCGTTGCCACGCAACGCAAGCCCTCAAGGATGAATAATTTTCCCCGTTTTTTTTTCACATTTTCCATTATTTCTTCGCTCCTAATAGTTGCAGCGTGATGTTATATAGCTTAAAGCCTTCCTCAATAAATGGTCTATTCACTACAAAAATAATTTTTAAATTCGAACCAGTAGTTCCTGAGATTAGCGCGTTCAAACAAACAAACAAACAAACTCTTCAGCTTTATATATTAGTATAGATTAATATTAGGATTTTTCTTTGGATAATTTTAGATAAGTCAGTTGTTTTGACTTACGTCCATGCACAACAAACATTGCCCAACCTCTGACATCATTGTTTGAACCTCAAGCAATCAATTATAAGGTCGTGGTGTTATAAATACAAATGTACCACTCAAGTACGTTTTGATCGATAGCGTGTGCTTCCTGCCAGAAACTAATCTGTAGACGTAATTGAGTCGTGGCTAGTCATTTGGATATGACTAGTTCTGATAGGGTAATGCAACCCATTTAAATAAATTGGTTACAATATAACTGCAGTAAAAAGCGAAACATTTTTACAAAGAATTGTCTTCGCGCCTGATTGACGCCTCGGGTGACCCGAGAGCTGGAGCTTACCTCGGTCAGCAAATAAGTTTAGCAATTCAGCGAGGTAATGCTGCTAGTGTCTTGGGTACATTTCCACGGGGCAGCGATTTGGCTCATTTATTCATTTTATTATAATTGTTTGAATTAGTAAATTCACTTTTATGTTAAATTGTTAATTATTATGTTAATGTAATTACTGCAGTTTATAAGATTATATCAAATAAATTTAGCAGTAATGCCTTGTTAAATGAGTAACAAACTTACATCTTTAGTGTATTTATTATTTTAGAGATGTCAAGCGGGTGCTTAGAACAAAAAACAAACAAATCTGATAAACCCGAGTTCCTGGATCTTTTTAGTTATCTAACTTCAAAATACAAAAAGCAAAAATAGATTTTATTTGATGTTGGCCTAGAATAATACTCCTTTCTTCCTTTCAAGGATGTGGCTGGAGCAAAATCAAATAAAATTCACGAGCTTAAACATTAGCTTATTAGCTCGGTTGAAATCTGTTAAAAATCCTTTGTTTTGTGGACTTAAATCTGATGGACATCGTTCAGAGCAAAAAAGAAAAAATCCTCGAATTTCAGTTTAGTAGTAGACAGTTTAGTACAGAAATAAAACTCTGACAAACATCAGACAGAACAAACAGGATATAGATGTCGAACCGCAAGTCAGAGACAACATTATCAAGACACAAAAAACCCAAGAAAAGGAAAGTCCAGACATAAATCGAGACAAGCAAAGTTAAACTGAAGCTTATGAATTTTAAACGATCATCTCGACTCTAAAAACTAGTCGATACAGTTTCGAATGAAACGTGATCAATCATCGGAGTATGACAGCTAATTGTATCATTGAAAGGCTGATCGATGGCGTGCTGATGAAATATTGTAAGATAATCTTTTAACGAGAAAATTAAACATTCCTACTTAACCCCGTTAGTGTCAGATCAGTGAATTAGAGCGGTTTAATTGATTAGCCAAAGTTTAAGTAAATTAAATCATGTGAAGTCATAATTATGGTACTAGTGATAACTTAATTAATGATTACTTTGGACTAGTGATTTTGTTGATACATACATTTTTTAAGCAATTGCGATTGATATTAAAGAGAATGCTTTTTTTTAGATTTTAGGAGGACTTAGATTCTGTTGCTTTTGAAATCTTACCGTGTGATGGATAGACTGCTAAGCAATTGCGAAGATTGCTATTAAAACGCTTTTTTTAGATTTTAGGAGCACTTAGATTCTTAATTACGCTTTTGAAATCTTGCCGTGTGATTGATAGACGCCATGCTTGAATTTAAGTGAAGCAGGAATTTGAAATATAGGCGAATGGCACATTAAGATGGTTTGCGGTTTTAGTTTATAAATGATCGCTAGACAAATTTACCCCAGTGCATTTCATACTTGCACTGAGCTAATTGCCTGATGGTCCATGAATTCGCGGTGGACTATGGCCTAAAACTCTCTCATTCCGAAGGAAGACTCGTGCTCAGCAGTGGGACAAGACAATAATGGGTTGACTCTGAATTGCCTGATGATAATTGAGAATAGCACCAAGGATCTTGTAATATATGTTGATATCAAATATATTATTTTTTTACGATTGAAGTAGCAAACGAGCATGCAGTCCACCTGATGGCAAGTGGTATCTGCCGCCATGGCCATCTATACAGCATATGACAACTTCATATAAAAAGGGTTCTATCTGAAGTTAATCACAGATGCATTGCCTCTCCCGAGGGTTAAGATGGTCGCCTCTATAAAAGTGAGCTAATACACCCTTCCACTGAAACGAAGGAACTGCTTCACGCCAGAAGTAGGGTTAGCAATACCTCCCGATGGAACCATAACGTTGTACCACCTTTAAAAATATAAATAAAATACTTAGCTGAAATTGAAATCCTGACCTCCAAGAAAGCCAGTCAAAATCGTGTTCGTCTGCATCACCCTAATTAATTCGCAAATCGATAACATATTTTTAAGGTAAGAACCAGTGTAGGTCGACCGGGGAAGTACCTCCGCCACACCTATTTCTAGCGTGAAGCATTTCTTGCGTTTCGATAGAAGGGTGTGGTTGCCGGCACACTTTCACATGAGGCGACCATCATAGTCTTCGGAGGTAGCAACGCGTCTGAGATTGACTTTAGATAGAACCCATGTTCTATATGAAGTTGACTGCAGATGTCCATGGGCGGCAGTGACCACTTACCACCAGGTGGACTGTAAGATCGTTTGCTACTTCAGTCATAAAAAATATTATGGAATGTTTTCTGATATAATCGGATTACTACATTTTAATCTAGGTCGTATACAAGTGGTATATAATCTAGACTAGATCTAGACCACTTGATTAGATTTAACTACTTACTATTTGGACAACCTTTTGTGGTTTGAATTTTGCTATTAATTTGGTTTATTTCGTTTTCAGATACGTTATTATTATAATATAATATTATAATATTTTTCTATACATCTATACTAATATATAAAGCTGAAGAGTTTGTTTGTTTGTTTGAACGCGCTAGGAACTACTGGTTCGAATTTAAAAATTATTTTTGTATTGAATAGACCATTTATCGAGGAAGGAATGTTAGGTTATATAACATCACGCTGCAACCATTAGGTCTGCAACGAAGAAATAATGGAAAATGTGAAAAAAGCGGGGAAAATTATTCATCCTTGAGGGGTTGCGTTGCGTGCCACGCGGACGAGGTCGCGGGCACAGCTAGTATATTGTAAAGAGGAAAACTTTGTATTTTTGTATGTTTGTCATGAATTAACTTAAAAACTACTGAACCGATTTTTAAAATTAATTCACCATTAGAATGCTACATTATCCCTGAGTAGCACAGGCTATTATAGTCTACGCGAACGAAGTCGCGTGGATTCTGCTAGTTAAATATATTTTAAAATTGATTGCTGTTTTAAATTAGCTCCGGTCATTTCGTACACTTTTTTAACATAAAAATAACTTAATGCCATTTAATTACATTATTTGTTGTACTTGTAACGTGTGACTATGTAATTATTTTGACGACCCGCGTGGCGCAGCGGTTACCATACCGGTCTTACACGCAGTGGGCCCTGGGTTCGATTCCCGGCCAGACAGGTATCTGAATATAAGTTTTGTTTCTTTTCTGCTCTGGGTCTGGGTGTTTGTGTATTTGTCTTTGTGTGTGTCCATGGCACCCACGACACAGGAGAAAATCATACTGTGGGGCTGTGAGTGTAGAATGTGTTAAAAAAAAAAACTTCAGATCTATTTAATAGTTTTTAATGTAAAATTAAATATCATCCTAAACAATTTCTATAATTATTTATATATATACATTCTTTATGAAGTAATCCGAACGTTTATGTTCAACACTATTTCTTTTTTAGTGGTCACTACAAAAAAATCATGGACAGTGGGTTCGACTGTTCAAATTTTGTTTTCTACTATAGTTTAATCTCTACTGCTTACAGACAGACAGTACAAGTTTATAAGTGTAAATTTCTTGCAAAATTAAAACCGATTGGTTATCCTAGATGATTCTAACATTTAACAAATGTTCCACATAAGCAACCCATGTGATAGATGTAGATTACCTAACGATACCGGTCGATACTAATTACTAACGGGTACCGCTCCCAGTATGCATGCACGGATAAACTTACAAAATCGAGTATTAATACCTTTAATTAAACTGCTAGGGTGCCCTGAGATTTGCGTTAGAGAAACAATCTTAGAATAAACGTAACTGCTTTTATAAATATATAAAGGTGGTAGAACATTGTAGTTCGACCGGGGAAGTACCACCGCCACACCTATTTCTAATGTGAAGCATTCCTTACGTTTCGATGCAAGGGTGTGATTTCCGGTACACTTTTATATGAGGCGACCATCCTAGTCCTCGGGAGTAGCAACGCGTCTGTGATTGACTTCAGATAGAACCCATGTTCTATTTGAAATGGCTTACAGATGTCCCTGGGCGGCAGTGCTCACTCACCATCAGGTGGACTGCATACACGTTTGCTACTTCAATTAGATAAAAAAAAAAAACTTTCGGCTTCGGCCCAAAACTTCGGCCCATTTTGGCCGCAGCTGAAGGTTATTATTTATTTATTATTAGTTATTGTTTATTTATTATTTATTTATTAATTATTTTATTTAGTTATTATTTATTCATTTATTTTTATTTATTAGGTTCGGCAACGTAGAATATATTTCCACATAATTAAAAATATAATACAGGTAATATATTTTTTTCGTGTACCCCCAATTACAGGTGAACACGGCTTACATAATAATGGACGCTCGAAATATTAACAATACATAATAACTTCAATCTGAATTCGGCCCTGAATCGTTCCGTTTATAACAAAGATATATTTCAGTGTACCCACATTTTTTTGATTTTTTTTTGCACACAAAACTTCTTATAAATGTTTCTGCATGCTCACCAATTGTTTATGTTATGCTTAATTATCTCATTAAGTGAAATGTATATATTTTTTTGTGATATTAAATGTCTTTAACCAGAATATTAATAGAAATGAAAATTTACTTATAATTTACATTGAATTCAACAGCTCATTTCAAAATAAGTTAATAAATATAATTTAAATAATAATTTAAAAAATAATTAAAATAATTGGTATTTGCGTTAAAAAAAAAGTAATAATTTATGTAATTTTGGACTTTTTGCCGAAGGAGGCCGAAGCCGAAGCGTAAAAAATTAATAATAAATAATAATAAAGGTAGACTTTTTGACCGAAGGAGGCCGGCTTCCGTCGGACCCTACTGCTCTAGCTCTTGTCCCCCAAGTTTTTTAAATGATGGTCACCCCACCATCAAAGTACCGCTACCATTAGCATAATCGGTCCCGATAGATTCTATGATACCGGTCCATGATTACACTTTCGATTGTCGATCCACATCAATTACTTAGAACTTGTTGACCAATGTTTTGACAGCGTGGATTTTGGCACTTCGATTTATCTGATGTTGGCTAGGGTTCCGTGGTGTAAGGAACCATTTTTTTAGTAGTCTATTTTATATATTTAAAGACTATTTACTATAGTTCTTTCCTAAGTGGTTATACATAAAACGGTTTTATCTAAAACATCTACTTGACGTTTTAAAAATGGAAAAAAAGTAAAATAGAGTCTAAAGGGTCGTTATGAACAACGTGTATTATTAAAGGTTTTTGTTCTTGCCCTCCATCCATCCATCCATCCACCCATCAGCCCTTTGATGTCCACTGCTGGACTTAGGCCTCCCCTGAATGGCACCACTCCAACCGGTCCTGTGCACTCTGAATCCAACGGTATCCCGCTTATCTTCTTCAGGTTATCGGTCTATCTGGTAGAGGGGCGACCTGTACTCCTTTTCCTTAAACGTGGTCACCACTCGAGGACCTTTCTCCCCCCCTATCGGTTATTGGTCCTTCGAGCGGTGTGGCCGGCCCACTACCACTTCAGCTTGCTAATTTTGAGAGCTATATTGGTCATCTTCGTTGGTCTACGGATTTCATCGTTGCGAATCATGTCTCGTAGCGAGCACGCTGAGCGACTCTGAGCCTTCGAATGAGGCCTACAGTGAAAGATCACGTTTTGGCGCCATAGGTCATCACTGGCAACACACATTGCTCGAACAATTTCTGGCACTGAGGAATTGTCGACGAAATACGAAATTTTCCGTTCTTGCTCTAGTTGAATTTAATTATCTACATAATATCAAATATGCAAAAGTGTCTGTATATATGTGTGTTTGTTCCTCTTTCAGGCATGTAGACTGCATGCTCGTTTGCTTCTTCAATCAGATAGAAAAACCTAACAGTTATGATAACACCTAATGGTAAATGATCATCGCCGCCCATGGACATCTTTAAGCAACTTCATACATAACAGAGGTTCTATCTGAAGTCAATCACAGATGCCTTGCTATGCCCGAGGACTAAGATAGTCGCTTCATATAAAAGCAAGTCGGTACTCACAACCTTACACCGAAACGCAATTGCTTCACGCTAGAAATTAGTTTAGCGGTGGTATAATCCCGGTCGAATTACGATAATTCTACCCGTGTCTGCTGTTAGTGTGTTTCTTACCACCTTGGTGCCAACCCATTGTCCCACTGCTGGGAACGAGTCCTCTCAGAATGAGAGAGTTTTAGGCCATAGTCCATCGCACTGGCTAAGTGCGAATTGGTGGACTTTTAGGTCAAAGTCCACCGCGCTGGACTTACTACACCCTTCAGAAACGCTTTACACTGCTATCAGGTGGATTAATAAAACATCTTATTGTCCCACTGCTGGGCATGGGTCTTCTCTCAGAATGAGAGAGTTTAGGCCATACATAGTCCACCGCGCTGGCCAAGTGCGAATTGGTGGACTTCACACACCTCCGAGAACTTTTTTTTTTCAACGAACTCTCGGGTGTGTAGGTTTCCTCACGATGTTTTCCTTCAAAAAGCAGTGATGATTGATTTCTAATACGCACATGAATCAGTGGTGCGTGCCTGGGTTTGAACCTCGGACCTCCCGATCGAGAGGGCAAGTTTCAACCATTAGGCTATCACTGCTCTATAATATAACATGGCCTCATATATATCTTACATACATACTTTGGCCTTAACGTCAGGCAATAAGTTGCCTTAAAAGTGTAGGTATCGCTAGAATGTAGGTCACTTGTCATGGCCCTCATTGGCCAGTCGCTGCCGAGTGGCGGCCAATCGCGATTCGTCATACGACAGCTGTCACTACGAGATTAGTTGCCACTTTGAATGTTGATGGGATTTGTTTATTGCAGGTAAAAACAGAACTAATAGGCTGATAAATTATAATTGGTTAAAAGAGTTTTAAGGTCAAACTTTCTAGTGGCGTCATTTTATTTTTGTATTCTTCTCGAAAAACCCTTTCATTTGATATCCATATCATGGAAGTATGGTTTCGCACTAAAAACAATTTTGATCCACCCTGTTCGATTTAGTTCTAGTACCAATTTGACGACCCGCATGGCGGAGCGGTTACCATATCGGTCTGACGCGCAGTGGGTCTCGGGTTCGATTCCCGGCCAGACAGGTATCTGAATGATGAGTTTAGATTCCTGTTCCGGGTCTGGGTGTTTGTGTATACGTCTTGTGTATGTCCATGGTACCCACGACACAGGAGAAAATCCTAGTGTGGGGCTATGAGTGTAGAAAGCGTGTTTTTTTAATCATAATAAATCAGTCGTAAATGTCAAAATTTATCGTTCTCGTAGCTGTAAAAGTCAAAAAGTATATTTTCCTTCAAACCTAAAATTAACGCATATTTATAGTTCAATGGTTTAGAGTTGACTGATTAAAATTGTTTGCCACATTTCACCCGCCATCCTGATTCACTTGACAAGTTAGATAATCGAACACCTAGATCTAAAGGGAGCTAACTCAAAAATCTGTGTATTTGAGTTATGGTCACCATTTAATTTCCTGAACGGATACCTATCTAGCAATAGAACAGATTTAAAAATAAGTGCAAAGCTAGGCTAGGTGCCTTTGCACTTATTTTTAAATCTGTTCTATTGCTAGATAGGTATCCGTTCAGGAAATTAAATGGTGACCATAACTCAAATACACAGATTTTTGAGTTAGCTCCCTTTAGATCTAGGTGTGCGATTATAAGCTTATAAAAAGTAATAGTAATAATAGTTATAAATACGGGTTCCGACTCCCATGCGTCTAAGAGAATCATATCATACTTTAAATACTAATATTATAAAGGCGAAAGTTTGTGTGTATGTTTGTTACTTCTTCACGTCTAAACGGCTGGAGTGATTGTCATAAAATTTGGTAGGGAGTTAGCTGACACTCTGGATTAACATATAGATTACTTTTTATTGTGGGAGAATATCGTATTTCCACGGGACAATCGATCCATAAAAAAAAGATCCGCTGAATATATCATTCAGCGTTTTGCGGGTATAATAAACTATACTCTAAACTCCACACACTCCAAAAGGAGGCACATGTCCAGCAGTGAAATAGTAAATTGTTTAATATGACGATAATAATGTAACATTTATAATATTTAGTTCAGTTTTAGTACTAATTATGTTTTAATATTATATGGTCATTAATCTTCGAATGGAACATTAAGGCTTTCAAAAGCTTTTCAAAGCTAAATACGTCGCTTCTCGTCAACCCATTATTGTCCCACTGCTGGGCACGGGTCTTCTCTCAGAATGACAGAGATTTAGGCCATAGTCCACCGCGCTGGCCAAGTGCGAATTAGTGGACTGTGTGTTCCGGTGGACAAGGCGGCTAAAAGAACGCCGCTTAATTGTTACCTTATGTCATGGAGTAGCTAAATACTGATTGTAGTTACTGTCCCCAGTTAATATCTAAAGAGATTAAGCTAAAATGCATTTAGTATATCTCTCTTAAAAGTCTTCAAGATAACAGCAATTATTAATAATGCTGTTATTAGAAATCGATGTACTAGTTTACTACAACAGCTCCATAAATAAAATACCACTGTATTTTATTGATGTCCATTTAGACTAAATATAGTCTTAAATATCGGTAGCAAGTACCATGATATCATAACTTGCGGTCACCGGGCCCGTAGATCAATGATCGATAGATCATTAGGGCGTGATAGATACGCGGGCTGCGCGTGCGCTTCATAAATTATTCAGTTTCAACTAACTTGCTCATGTCTGTGGTTTTGTGTAGAATTCCATTTGATATCTTTTCCTTGACATCAACCTATTTTCGTTCCACCGACACGGGTCTTATTTAACCGTCTCTCGATACTTTCTCGCTAAAATCTGCACTGCTTGGAAATATAATCTGCTTGTAATATAATTAGAGTCTTTTTTTCAAGGGTAAAATTCTTCAATAGATACCCGACGCAGAGAGCGCTATGCCTGGTTATGTGAGATTTTTACCGGACTAAAACCACCTCTGTGGCCTTCCTGAACGCTGCGAAGAGGACTCCGGGTTCTCAAACACATCTAAATTCCTTGAATGGCTCCAACCAAGTAAGCGGCTGAGCCCACCGCGCCGCTGCCTTTACGATAATACGCGACCACACATACTACTGTACTTCCCGAAGTCACTTCGTTGGACGGTCTGAGCTCCCTCTCTTGCCGTTCGCAACCCCGGTATTCCCCTTTTAGCCGCCTCTTACGGCAGGTACGAGATCCCATGACTATTTATTTACTCGAATTGCCAGTCAACATTTTTATTTCGATACTAGCTGTACCCGCGGCTTTGCCCGCGTGCAAATAAACGTGTCACAAAGTTTTTCCCGCGCAAATCTCAACACCGTGGGAATTCTATGATAGAAAGTAGTAAGATTAAAATCGGTTTGGCCGCTTAAGGATTACCTGGTCAAACACAGAGTGAAAAAACGAATTCAAAGATTGTATTTGTGGGTAGGAACGTATTGTTATGTATTTTTTTTAAAATTAGACGAATTATAATATTGTAAACCGCTTTTTTGAACCAATTTACATTCTTAGTGGTCTAATTCACAATATCGGGATACTTTTTTTCAATCAACTCCTCCACATTTGAACCAAAACGTATCGATTATAAAGATTGATTTGAACTTTTCCGAATTGGAAAATACTATTTGAAGTAATTTTGGCGGATTCAAAATTTTAAGTAAGATTATAGGTAAACCTACTTTTAATATTAATTTATGTTCAGGAGTTCCGGAAGGCATGAAGGAATTCAAAAATTCTGTTGGATAATGTACTGCTTCCTCCATCTCAATGACTGTGTCTACCGAATAGTAGATCTGTGACGCTGCTTTAAATTTTGAAAAAAAAAATCATTTATTTTATCGACACGTTCATTGGTGGGTGGGTCGTCTTTTGGATCCAATTTATAGTGTTATTGGTTGTATTAACAATATCGGGATATACTTTTTCAACCAACTCCTCCACATTTAAACGAAGACGTATCGATATAAAGATTGATTTTAACTTTTCCGGATAACAAAGCACTATTATCTACTTGAAATAAATCATTAGAAAATTGGAATATCACTGAACAGCGACATATATTCTAAGTTCATATTTTGTTTCATGTGGCCAAAGATAAGATCTTTTAAGAGGTGCATCGGGCTATTTGTGTGCGTAAATCCCGCATTGTACTTTGTAAAGCAGAAGACATAATCAAAACACTTTTACAATTCATACAAACAGGGTGCTCCCGCTCGCAGGGCGCTGCCGCACCCTGCTCGCTTATTTTTTATATTTTCTTTTATGTTTCAACCTAACCTAACCCATCCTGTTTAAAAAGCTGCAGCTAAATCCAACTCTTAACAATAACATGACAATACTCCTGCATTTTCAGGTATTCAAAGTGACACTTTTCATCATAATGTTCTCGGGTTGTAATGTATTGTAATCAATAAGTACCAAACTCATACGGCTTAAGTAGGTTGTGTACTTAGATTATTAGGGTTGATGAATTGAAGTTTAATTTATTAATCATATTTCAGTTTAATGAGCTGTCATTAATCTATGTAAAAATGTATACTAAAAACAATCGTAAGCATTATGTGACTACCTTTTATAATTTAGGCTTGCACTATCCCGCATCATCAGGGAGGAGTTGAAGGTAAAAAAAATATCTCGTGTCTTTGCTTAGTGTTCTTATTACTTATACGTAAGCACTTGCGAGCCAACTTCTATAGTTTGGGCTTGCAGTACCCTGTATCATCAGGGCTGAGGAGCTTAAGGTCGAAATTGTCATCATGTGTCTTTGCTCAGTAATTATATTACTTACCCGAAAGCATTAAATGGCCAACTCCTATGGCTTAGGCTTGCAGTACCCTGCATCATCAGGCTTGAGGAGTTGAAGATCGAAATTTTCATCTTGTATCTTTTCTTAGTAATTATATTACATACACGAAAGCACTAAATAGCTAACTTCTATGGCTTAGGCTTGAAGCACCCCTGCATCATCAGGGTTGAGGAGATGGTGGTCAAAATTTTCATCTTGTGTCTTTGATTAGTAATTATATTCCATACCTGAAAGCATTAAATCGCCAACTCCTATGGCTTAGGCTTGCAGTACCCTGCATCATCAGGGTTGAGGAGTTGAAGATCGAAATTTTCATCGTGTGTCTTTACTTAGTAATTATATTACATACCCGAAAGCACTAAATAGCTAACTTCTACGGCTTAGGCTTGAAGTACCCCTGCATCATCAGGGTTGAGGAGTTAAAGGTCAAAATTTTCATCATGTGTCTTTGCTTAGTAATTATATTACACACTTGAAAGCACCAAATAGCCATCTCCTATGGCTTAGGCTTGAAGTAACCCTGCATCATCAGGGTTGAAGAGTTGAAGGTCAAAAATTTTACCGTGTATCTTTGCTTGGTATTTTTATTACATAACCGTAAGTACCAAATAGCCAACTCTTACGGTTTAGTCTTGAAATACCCTTAGATCATCAGGGTTGAGGAGTTGAAGATCAAATTTTTGTCCCATGAATTTGTTTAACAATCTTATTATATATCCATAAAAAAACGACTTACTTCTACGGTTCAGGCTAGCAGTACCCCTGCATCATCAGGATTGAAGAGTTGAAGGTCAATTTTTTTAGGAAATATCTGCTTAGTAATCTCATTCTACGTTCAACCCAATTGGACTCCTACAGCTTAGGTTTGGCCGAGTATCGCTAATTAATTAATTTGCTTCAAAGAAATGGATCCTATGATCAGAACCGTATCAAACTCATCAGAGTACCCTTGAAGTACATTCTTTCAAATAAAAGAAAAATCATCAAAATCGGTTGGCGGGAAATTGAGTTATTCATCTATTTATCGCGCACATCGTTAATGCAAATATCAGACTTATGCGCTTTTCTTATGGATGCCACTGTCAAAAGTGAACTAAAAATAAATGGGACCCCACGACACGCACTACCTTTCAAATGAAAAAAAAAATCATCCAAATCCGCTCACCCAGTGCGGAGAAATCGAGTAACAAATATAAAATTAAAAAAAAAAACAGACGAATTGATAACCTCCTCCTTTTTGGAAGTCGGTTTAAAACTATGTTTTAACATAAAAATCAAAGCGAAATACTAAATTTTATTGAGGTGGCCTTAAAATTTACTGACTTTCATACAAACTTACATCTCCTATTTGGGTTAAATTGGGGGGGGGGGGATCAGAAAATTCATTCTTAACTGACGTCTACGTCATAACAGGAACCCCTAGTAAAAATCATATTCGTATCTTTAGCAGTTTAGGCTCTACGATGTTTATTCAATAGATGAGTGAGAGAGCATCCTTTCGTTTTTATATAAGTATATATAGATATAGAGATATAGATTTGTATAGTATCAAATAACATAGGTACACACATAACCAATAAAAAATACATAACAAAGGAATACATTTTACAGACCATAACATGTTTAGTTTCAAGCAATTCAACTATGCAGTTACTTATCTTATTAACACTTATCGAACACAGAATAAATACGGCGTAGTTTTAAATTGACATAACTTTTTTATTTATAAACCGATTTACATAAAATAAACACTAAATGTTAAGTGAAGTTTCCCACAACACATTGGTGAAAATTATATTCAAATTGGATAAGTCGTTTCTGAAATTAGCGTTTTCAAACACACAGACAAACAGACAAACAGACAAACAGACAAACAGATAAACAGACAAACAGACAAACAGACAAACAGACAAACAGAAAAGATTTCTAAAAACCATTATTTTGGGTTCTATATCGTATTAAAGACCTCTAGAAATGGTTTTCACCTAAATTTATTCCATGTACAGACAGCGACCTCTTACAGATTTATTATAGTATAGATAGAAGAAGATGATCTTGAGCTTATGAATGTTATGATTATGCTGTATTCCCTATTTTTTCAGTTTGGTATGTATTTATGTAATTAGTCTCTAAACTTTGCGGTACCCCGCCGCGACATAGTAGCACAACTTTAACGAGCAAATGATGCGTTTCTATAAACAATGTATATTTTTTTATCTAATTGAAGTAGCAAAGGGACATGCAGTCCACCTTATAGTAAGTGGCTACTGCCGCCCATGGACATCTGAGAGCAACTTCAAACAGAACATGGGTTCTACCTGAAGTCAATCCCAACCCGCTGAGTTTCTTGCCGGATCTTCTCAGTTGAGGTCGTATTCCGATCCGGTAGTAGTGTAAGAAAAAAAATGTAACTGACAATTTGTAAGTACCCCCATAGGCCTATACAAAATAAAGACATTTCATTTTATTTCAATCACAGGTGCTTTGTTACTCTTTTTTTTTTGTTTTCGAGGGGGAAACCTTCCAAAGGCACCCGACGCCGTGGGAGCGACGCAGGGTTATGTGGGATTTTTACCGCACTAAAACCCCGGTGGCCGTCCTCGGCGCTGAAAAGGAGGACTCCGGGATCTCGAAACGACTTCAACCGGAATCCTCCGAGCGCGTTGCCCCATCGGGCTCCTCTTTTCTTTCCTCCTTTGTTACTCTTGAGGACTAAGATGGTCGCCTCATACAAAAGTGTACCGGCAACTACACCCTTTCATCGAAACACAAGAATGCTTCACGATGAAAATATTCACGCGTCATTCGATGTAATTTTATGGTGTTTTAGCGTTGGCGATATTTTTATCTCTAATTATTTTTAACAACTTTAGGTTTTGTTTTATTTAAGCAATTCGATATGGAATGTTTGATAAACAAAGCGTTGCCTAGCAACCACTGACAGGCAGGGGAATGCAACTTTTTGTTGTTTTATCAGCCGTCTTATACCTATTATTAACTTTAATGTGTAAGTTATAATAGGTTGCAAATCCCTTCATGGAATTAAGGTTGTAACATATTAGTTATACAATGACGATAACTGTAGATAAATTTTGTTTGACTGTTGTGTTATAAATTGTGTTATTTTGCAGTTGATCGTAATTAGTTAATCAAATTTTCTTAATAAAATTATGTCGTGAAAATTTTATGCATACTTTGGTTGAATATAAAATGCATTTGTGTACAAATTCATGCAATTTGGCGATAGCCCTACGTAGGATTTTTATAGTTTGTTTACATTTATTCTAGATCGAATTTACCCCGAGTATAGATATATTTATAAGGTTTCTTAGAGTAAACATTATTATTAGATGGACTACAAGTTTGCTAATTTACCTTAATAAATCCACCAGAAAAGCTTGTCTAACCTTTGAGACATCCACCGAGGTACCTTCGAATTGAAACAACGCGTGGCCTCTGAGGCTCCGTAAGCTCATTATGTCAGTCGTGACTGTAAATCCATTGCAATGCCGGTATCAACCGTCGCATTATAGAACTGGTATTGTCTAGAACAGTGGTTCTCAAACTTTGTTACATTGAGACTTTATTACGTTTAGGAATTGTTTGGGGTACAACCCATTATTGTCCCACTGCTGGGCACGGGTCTTCTCCCAGAATGAGAGAGTTTTAGACCATAGGCCACCGCGCTGGCCAAGTGCGAATTGGTGGACTTCAAACATGTCCGGGTTTTTTTTTAAAGAACTCTCGGGTGTGTAGGTTTCCTCACGATGTTTTCCTTCGCCAAAAGCAATGCTATTTAATTTCTAATACGCACACTAATCAGTGGTGCGTACCTGGGTTTGAACCTCGGACCTCCCGATTGAGAGGGCAAGTTTCAACCACTAGGCTATCGCTGCTCTACGAATTGTTTACTTGTTACTATCCCTTAGTAGGAGCTTGTTTGCAAAATAATACGTTTTTGTCAATCATAGCAAATCGTATCGGGATGCTTTGTATAAGTATGTGTCCCTTACCACACCTTTAAAACCAGAACAAGGTTACAAACTACATATGTGATTTAGCTACGTTTTAATTTAAAATATTGTGATGTGTATTTTCTTTATTAGATACATTTTACTACACATGTTATTTAGATATATTTTAATTTTAAGTATTGTTATTGTATTTTTCTTTATATTATATTTTGCCAACGCACCACTCGACCGAATTATTCGTCGAATTGGGACACACTGAAAATCAGTGGCCGTGGTTCCCCGCGGTGAGGCTGAGTGTGGACCCTTTTGTAAAATTTTACTGCAGCAATGGTCAAATTTAAAATTAATGTATACTGTTAAGTATGTCTCATTATGTTGTAGTATTTTTTTACAAATAAATATTTCTTTCTTTCTTTCTTTCTTTATATGAGGACTTCTGGAGTAACGGGTGACAAAAGTAGGAGCTCGAACTGTCTAAACGGTTATCTGCTTGCATCTTAGTGGGCCACGAGGACCGAGGCCGAGAACAGTTACCGGGAGGGCACCTACAATGACGGGTACCTTTTAAAGGTTTCCCTCTCGAAAACAAAAAATGTGTGCGTGTCCTAGCGTACACTCGTAAGAAGTGAAACTTTTTTATGACGTTATTTTTCAAAAAATAATTTACTATATGCAACTTTACAGAAATTGGTTAAATAAAGTTAAATTAGATAAAGTTTAATAAAAGGCTTTTATTAAACTTTATCTAATAATCTAATCTATAATAATCTATCTAATATCACGCGTGGTAGGGATAAGAAAAAGATGGCGCGTAACGGAAAAAAAAGATGGCGCGTAACAGAAAAAGATGGTGCGTAACGAAAAAATGTTACACTATTTTTTTTCCAACCCCGATAAAGAAGTTTCACTTCAAAAATATAAAAGCGTCTGACCTTGACGACCCGCGTGGCGGCGCGGTTGCCATACCGGTCTGACGCGCAATGGGTCCTGGGTTCGATTCCCGGCCAGACAGGTATCTGAATGATGAGTTTAGATTCCTGTTCTAGGTCTGGGTGTATGTATATATGTGTGTGTCCATGGTACCCACGACACAGGAGAAAATCCTACTGTGGGGCTATGAATGTAGGAAGCGTGTTTTATAAGCGTTTCTAACACCGCTGTTAAGAGGACCAAAATGTGTGGCAATACTGTCTTCGGAACAAATAATAACATATTTTTTTTATAAGATTGTGATATCAACGAGCATGCAGTCCACCTGGTAGTAAGTGGTCACTGCCGCCCATTAACATCTGTAAGCAACTTCATACAGAACATGGGGTTCTATCTAAAGTCAATCACAGATGCGTCGCTACTCCCGAGGACTAAGATGGCCGCCTCATATAAAAATGTCCCAGCAACCATACCCTTCTCTCGAAACGCAAATCTGCTTCATGCTAGAAATAGGTGTGGCGGTGGTACTTCCCCGGGCGAACTACACTGGTTCTACCACCTATAAATATTATGTTTAAACAGCAAGATTGTACCATAAGATACCGTCAACTCTTCATTTCGATTTTTGATGATTCATTTAACAATAATTTTGGTAACTAATAACAATATATAAGAAATGAAATGAAATGAAATGTCTTTATTTTGTATAGGCCTACGGGGGCACTTACAAATTGTCAGTTACATTTTTTTTTCTTACACTACCACCGGATCGGAATACGACCTCAAATGTGAATGACTTTGAGATTGTAAATATTTATTAAATTGGTCGATCGGACGACCATATTGATTTTCGAGATCAATTCATTAGCATTTTGTTATTTCCTTATAACTACACTTTATCCTTATAACTAAAATAAAATTATTTATTTTTCACATCTTAGTTCTTCACACATTTAGTTTTTACACAAAAGGTTTCTAAATTATTAACGTTGCAACAGAAAACGGTTTTTTTAAATTTTGTATCTGTAATCAACAGTTGAAGTTAAAATTGTGGAAAACGGTTAAAAAATAATCAATGATAATATAATAATGCAGGGTTATGTGGAATTTTTACCGCTCTAAAAAGGTGGCCGTCCTCGGCGCTGAAAAGGAGGACTCCGGGATCTCGAAACGACTTCAACCGGAATCCTCCGAGCGCGCTGCCCCATCGGGCTCCTCCCAGATGGGCGGCTGGGCCCACCGCTCTGTCTAGTCTTTACGACGGTATGCGACCACACATACCGCCGTCCTTCCCGGGATTGCCTGACCGAACGGTTCGAGCTCCCACTCTAACCGTCTGCAACCCCTCTTATGAATACCTAATGTAAAAACACGCCCAACTCCGGGACGATAGAACAATTTAATAAATAAGTAAAATTATTTTAAACCTATTTTCAATTGGAAACACCGTTATAAAAATGCTCTGATTTCATTTTAGCACGAAAAAATAAAATTGGGTCTGAGAAATTCCAAATTTAACTTTTCAATGAGCCTATGTAATAAAATAGACCTTTTTTTGTTTACGAGGGGGAAACCTTCAAAAGGTACCCGACGTCGTGGGAGCGATGCGGGTTATATGGAATTCTTACCGCACTATAGACAGAGGGTACCGTAGCCCTATTCTGGTCCCGGAACTATAGGGACATGTAATAAAATAGACCTAGTCAAATATTAATGAAACACATGCAAAACAACTTTTTTAAACAAAAGTAGCTATTATTCTACCATTTGTGAAATGAAATGAAATGTCTTTATTTTGCATAGGCCTACGGGGGCGCTTGCAAATTGTCAGTTACACATTTTTTTACACTACCACCGGATCGGAACACGACCTCAACTGCGAAGATCCGGCAAGAAATTCAATGGGCTTGTTTTTGTCTTTGCATATCTTTGTTTCCTTAATGTAATATTTTTTCGTTGTATAATTAATTAGTGTAATAATTACTGTTTCACCATTTACAACATATAAAAACCCTATACACCATTAATAAAAGACATTGTGTCATAATTGATCGAAACCATTCTCTGTAAATTCGGTTTTAATGTGAACGCAATCGTATACGTAGAACGAATATATATAAAATTAATCGTTTTGTCCGGATCGTAAACATCATGTTGTATTAATTTATGATTAAAAAAGAACTTGACCAATGAATTTTCGGAACCGGTTAATAAGGGTTACGAGACTAAATTTATTTTTTAAAGTGGTATCAATATGGTTTGCATTTACTTTAACAATAAAACATGATAAGAGAATTTTGTAACTTAAAAATATATAAAAGGAAGAATCCATTATAGATTGTGAAGCACAAGCGTTTTAGAGTTGGGACACTGAAAAGCATACAATTTCAAAAAAAAGTTTTACGGGGTAGCGACTTGGCTCATTTTTAATCAACATAACTATATGCTTCACAGCCCAAGTGGCTAAACTAATTGTAAATTATGACTTGATATCAGAGGTCTTAGTTTTCATAGTAACATAGGCTATAATATCACTACATAGTATAAAACAAAGTCGCTCCTCTCTGTTCATCCCTATGTATACTTAGATCTTGAAAACTACGCTACGGATTTTAATGCAGTTTTTTTAATAGATAGAGTGATTCAAAAGGACGGAAACAATAATAATTTTGGATTTTTGACTTTTAGGCGGAACGAAGCTCGCCGCGTAAACTAGTAATTTATAAACATGGCACCTGCTAACAGAAAAAAGAGAGGAATGGACAATTTACTTCATTGTTATAATAATACGACATACATACATTCATAAGCTTGAAAGACATTACCCTCCTTCTGATACAGTCGGGTTACTTAACGTCTTAATACACATTTATTTAAGAATAAGTAAATAAGAAAACCATAAACATTTGTATATTTTTTAAATTACGGGACATAGGTATTTATTTTTTTAAACATATAATACGTAGAAAATTATAATTGAAGTTAAATATTGACAGGTATACAAGGAGGTTAGGATCTCTCAACTTGCCTTGTAATACATCTAAACTTAATTTCCTGGAAAAAAAACTTGCTAGCTAAAATAATTATTAAAAGAAATCTGTTTTATTTTCTTATCAAAATTCTGACCATCTAAAAATTTCATAATGACCAACGCAAATCGGCTTCATCTTATTTTACGACACAAAATTGCGTTCCGAATTTGTCGAAAACAAATAAAAGTTTATGTTTTTGAAACCTTTCATTTGGTTATCTTTAACTGCCGAATTGGCTTTTTGGGATTCCATATGGTAGCGTAAGTGTACCTACTCATTGAGTAAGATCTGATCAATTCTAGCTTACAGCATCTCTTACCCGCGGCTTCGCCCGCACGGTCAAAGGGAATTAACATTAGCATTTGATAGCGTGATTCCGAACTTGCTAATAAATTTTACTAACGCCATCTATTAACAACGTCTGGAACTGCTAAATATGTATTAACTAATTAAACATCGATATTCTCATGGGAATGAGAGAGCGCGGTAAAGTAAAGTAGCCTCTCCGCCCTCCTAACTATCTCCCAGCTTATAAACCATATCATGTAATAGCTATATGGCGACGTGAAAGAGGAACAAACAACTTCACATGTATAATATTAAGTATGGAAGTATGGATGACTTCATAAACCTCTTATATAAAACTTTCATAATGTCAGTCATTCCAAACACTATTTTTCTTCTGAAATATCTCGATATTATCTCAATGTTGGGGTTGAAGAAATACGTTCAAGTTGTCATATTAACCATATCTAGTTACGCTATCGAAGAAGCAGAGAAGGAGGAAGTAGTAAGAGAATGCAGTACGATGATCATAGGAGACAATGCCGTCTATGGACATCTGTAGCCCAATCGACATTGAAAAGAGCTTCTGATGCCGATAGCAAATGCATTTTTTGATATGAAAAGATATAGAACCTAAAAAAGAAAAACGAACTAGACGTAGGGTAGATTGGTTTATCTATCCCTAGTGCTTCGCCGTGACCACGATCCATGCAACTGAGTCCAAATATCGACGAAAAGAACTCGAAAAGAATTCAAAAACCGCATATCGTGAGTACCCGTTTAGTTTAAAACGTGTTGATTCAAAGATAACATAAGTCTAAAATATTTATAGCACTTTTTAGTCACTCCGACGACCACTTGATATATGTATTTAAGTTAGATGACATTTACCTCTGACACATTTACAGTTTGCTAGCATTGATTCACGCTGGAAATGCACGTGGCGGCACTCCGATTCTACCACACTAATTTTACGTTTACAATAGATACGTAAATTAGTTTTTGTTATACCCAAAATCATTATCAGGATAATAATCGCCTACTTCCGGGAACAGGCTTCCATAGGATTTAAGAAGTATTAAGATCATTATCACACTTAGTGGTGGCCGACTGTACTCTGATAGACTTCACACAGTTTTAAAACTTTTACATTACGTTGTAAATTTCCACTAAGTCTTCACAAGAAAGCAAGCCACATGTTTTATTGTTTTTTAATTCGTCAACTTCAAAAAACCAAACAGAATCGATTTTCTACATTCTTACATTTACTTTATGTTCGTTCTTTATAATATATCTAAAAAAAAAGGAAAATACGTCTTACCTCATCTTGAAATGTTCTATGCAGCGACTCCTTATTGTACCGTTGATCCCCCTGTTTCAAGATGGCGGAGCATTGCTTCAGAAGAGTCAATCTCATCCTCTCTTTAACACTTTCTTCCTCCATGAACGACATTCTCGCCCCAGTTCGAGGCACACCCAACAAACACTTGTCATTCACAGCCAAATTATCACACGATTCACTTTTCCCATTGAAGTCGGCCATTTTGATCCCGTTGTCACATTTCCCGCCATTCGAATTGTCAACGGTTATAGAAACGTCATTTTCAAGGCCGTTGACGCGTACGTCGCCATTTTGTTTATCGTTCACCATTTTGAAGTTTTTAATGTTCACATTTTTATCACTGT
This sequence comes from Spicauda simplicius, assembly GCA_949699795.1. NCBI lineage: Eukaryota > Metazoa > Arthropoda > Insecta > Lepidoptera > Hesperiidae > Spicauda > Spicauda simplicius. The sequence goes on along the minus strand of OX453078.1, from coordinate 627,092 downwards.
TTTAATTTGTTTATGCTGGTTTTTATTGTTTTGGGTGTCGTTAAAGATCTGGAAACAAGCGGCTTTTCAGTAATTATACAAATTATTTGATTAGTTAAACGATTTGGTTGTTTTAATTTTTATTTTAGCTTCATATTAATAACGTAAAATTATTTGACCAGTTACACGATTCAGGTGTTTTATTTTTTTCTTATTGTTTCATATTATTATTATACAACATACACAAAAAAATATTTTTAATGTTACTTAAAGCCGTCAATTAGCATGCAATCCACCTGATGTTGACTGGTCACTACCGCCACGAATTCCTGTAAGCAACTGTTTCGAAAATATTCCTAATTACAATTAAGATTAGTCTTATATTACAAAACCAATAAACCATACAACGGTATAAACTTTAATTTAAAATTAATTACAAAATAGATTTTGAAAGGTTAATCACTTAATTTATTTGCTGATAAGACGTAAATTGATAAAGTACTGCTATTAAACGAACCTAACAAAAATCAAGAAGGTACAAAAGACTTCAAAGGCGCGTTCCGCTGTCTCTCCCTATGTATGCTTAGATCTTGAAGACTACGCTACGGGTTTTAATGCAGTTTTTTTAATAGATAGAGTGAGTCAAGAGAAAGGTTTTTACTTATAATACATGTTTAATATAGTGCAGGAACACTAATAATTTTAGATTTTTGGCTTTTAGGCGGAACGAAGTTCGCCGAGTCAGCTAGTAAAGTATAAATAGGTAGAGTAGGGTGGTACCTCCGACGTCCCTGTAGCCTCGGGGTCAGAATAGGGCTACGGCATCCCCTGCCTGTCGTAAGAGGCGACTAAAAGGGGCTTCCGGGGTTGCAGACGGCTAGAGTGGGAGCTCGAACCGTTCGGTCAGGCAATCCCGGGAAGGATGGCGGTATGTGTGGTCGCATACCGTCGTAAAGACTAGACGGAGCGGTGGGCCCAGCCGCCCATCTGGGAGGAGCCCGATGGGGCAGCGCGCTCGGAGGATTCCGGTTGAAGTCGTTTCGAGATCCCGGAGTCCTCCCTTTTCAAGCGCCGAGGACGGCCACCGGGGGGGTTTTAGTGCGGTAAAAATCCCACATAACCCTGCGTCGCTCCCACGGCGTCGGGTACCTTTGGAAGGTTTCCCCTCGAAAACAAAAAAAAAAAAAAAGGTACAAATGGTGGTGCCTCCGAAGTGGGACCAAAAAGGGTTTTACCATCTTTAATCTAAGTGCAATATTTATATGTCTCCTTCACACAATATAGAGAAAGAGCGAGAGCTAAATAGAAATGCCGCTTTGTACTATATCTTATTGAAACAAGTTATATTATGTAAATATATTTTGAATTTAAACTAAATTGGGTTTCCGAACTACTCGTATTTTGATGAGTCAAGTGTTCACAAATTAGTAGATCGTTGAAAGTGATTCAGGTGAAAGTAGATTTCAATTTCTATAGGAACCAGAGAAGTGGGCTAGGGTTGCGAGTTTGCCACCTACACAAATGTCATGAAATTTGTAATTAAATTTTAAACGAAAATGCCTAAAACGCATACGTTATTAAAGCATATTTTTATAGATATAATTAAATATTTTTTCATTGGTAAAGTATTTGCTATTTGTGAATATCAACTTGAGAAATTAATAAAATAATAATAGTAGTCAACAAATATCAAAGGATTCATTAAAATATTGTTGATATTTTAAAATGAAACAAAAACATTTTAAAGTTATTAGACTATTTGTAATAATTGTAATAAAACGTATTTCTTATTTAATTCAATACATTTTATTAATTTAAGATGGTATTTTACTCTCAAGAAACGAGTTGACTTTAATGTAATTTTCATTAATTGGTTTTTTTTTATTAACGTAGTCAGTCATCGAATATATATGAAAAGTAGACCTCTATCATTTGGAAATTCGGTTAAAATATTTAAAATCCAACCAAAAGCAAAATATAGAAGAACAACATATATTAAATTCTCAAAAGTGACAACCCTAATCCCAATATTTTGGATTTCGAAATAAGCATATTTGTACAACAGTCTAATAAGTTGGCTTATTGGTCGTTAGCCTCTGCCATCAGACCACAAGTAGTCTTTGAAGCTTGACACACAAAAATGGTAATTACGTCGATATAATAAGGGTGATAATCCCTTGAGCGTGTTACGAGGATTTTTGGATTACGGAATATTTACTTAAGATCACTGAGGCTTGAAATGTTAATGTAGAGTTTACGTGTTCCACCGTTTCATAGATCTGTATAAATTTTATCTTAAGAATTCTTTAAGATGTAAGATTCTTATTAATATTGTAAAGTAGTTGACCCGGCGAACTTCGTTTCGCCTAAAACTCGAAGATCTGAAATTATCAGTGTTCCTCTACTAATATAGTACACGAACACTGATAATTTTAGATTTTTATATTAGATGTTAGATTATTTTACATACATAAAAACCTTCCTCTTGAATTACACTATCTTTTAAAAAAAACTGCATCAAAATCCGTAACGTAGTTTTAAAGATCTAATGGACAGGGATAATAGGGACTGACAGCGGGAAGCGACTTTGTTTTATACTGTGTAGTGGTGTGAAAGATTGTGAGCATGTATGAATGTTTGTTACCCTTTTACGCAAAAGCTATTGGTCCAATTTTACTGATATTTGGCACACACATAGTTTATGACCTGCATGAGCACATAGGATACTCATTAACATGATAAACTTGATCACAGCGGACAGAGACACAAGAATAAGCCGTACTAGTGATGTAACTAGTGTTATTATAATTTGGTCTTGTATATATACAATTATTATTTGAACATTCCCAAATGCGAATCGGAATGTGAATATCTCTTACATTCGCGAATGCAATTTAAATATTGTTTTTTATTTAGTTAGAGTATATAGATTTGGCGACCCTTTTTTGTAAAGCACTGCAATTCAATATTCATTTATCATTCATTTATTCATTCAATAAAACATTCGCACAATGCGAATGCGAATGTCGAAAAATATATTAGTTACATCACTAGTTCATCATCCGATATATTCATCATAGTATTAATAAAGTTCGGTGTGTCTGTATATCGCAGTAGTTTTCACCTACGGCTGAAAATTATTATTATTTTATTTATAATAGGTCACTAACATACTAAGCATTAATACATATAAGTAATTAAAGACTAAGATGCATAAATAAGTGGCAGTAAAATATGAGTGACGACTGCATGCAATACATCGTCATCATTTTTGTAGACTCAATAACAAACATGAAATAAAGTAAACTACACAACACAACAGCAGTGATACTGTGATAGCCTAATGGTCAAAACTTGCCCTCTCCATCGGGAAGTCCGAGGTTCAAACGCAGGCACGAACCACTGATTTATGTGCGTATTATACTTTAATTATCACTGCTTTTCGGTGAAGGAAATCATCGTGAGGAAATCTACACACCCGAGAGTTCTTTAAAAAAAAAAAGTTCTCGGAGGTGTGTGAAGTCCACCAATTCGCACTTGGCCAGCGCGGTTCACTATGGCCTAAGCTCTCTCATTCCGAGAAGACCCGTGCCCAGCAGTGGGACAGTAATGGGTTGACGACGACACAACACAACACATTAAAAAATCACAAATTAGAAAAAAAAATCAAATACATTATATTGCTTATTATAATAATTTAGATATTGATAAAAAAAATAATTATAAGATAAATGAATTGACAACAATGTAGGTAACGTTATAAAATTACGATATATTTGGTCATTTAAATATTTTTTTAAACACAAATGAAACCCCGGTGTACTGCTAGTACATAATAATCAACTATGCATTTAGTAATTTCGAAATATAACTTTGCTACAAAATATAAATATTTTTATTGGTATACTAGCTGTTGCCCGCGACTTCGTCCGCGTTTCCGTTGTTTTTCGTAAAAAAAAGTAGCCTATGTCCTTCCTCACGGTTCAGTGGTTTTGATGTAACAAACAGATTAACTTTCGTATTTTAGTAGGGAAATATAATATGTCATATCTACAATACTGTTGAAAAATATCGCAATACGGAACCGCACAATATTATTGTTAATAGCTTTGCCCGCGACTCCGCCAGCGAGTAACTCCTTGTGTGTTATTGAGTTAATTTATTGGTAATATTGTTTAGATCACGTTCACATGAGGCTTAAGAACCTTTTTTATTTTTGTTTTCGAGGGGGAAACCTTCAAAAGGTACCCGACGCCGTGGGAGCGACGCAGAGTTATGTGGAATTTTTACCGCACTAAAACCCCCCCGGTGGCCGTCTTCGGTGCTATAAAGAGGACTCGGGCTCCTCCCAGATGGGCGGATGGGCCCACTACCCAATCTAGTCTTTACGGCGGTATGCGATCACACATATCGCCACCTTCCCGGTATCGCCTGGCTGGACGGTTCAAGCTCCCACTCTAGCCGCCTGCAACCCCGGAAGCCCCTTTTAGTCGCCTCTTACGACAGGCAGGGATACCGTAGCCCTATTCCGATCTTGCCGAAGGCTTAAGTACTTCTCTCGTCAACCCATTATTGTCCCACTGCTGGGCACGGGTCTTCTCTCAGAATGAGAGAGTTTAGGCCATAGCCCACCGCGCTGGCCAAGTGCGAATTGGTGGACAAAGTACTTATATAACGAAAATACTTCAATGCAAAGCTTCCGGGTAAACTATGTTGAATGTTGATCCATCCGGCACGTGAACGTAAAGATTTTTGGAACTACTGACCCGGGAAAGAGCGACGTACAACTGACCATGCGAGAAACAACTGACACCGAGATCTACTCCAGCAACACGAAAAGTCTGCCCTTGAGCCTTATTAATTGTCATTGCATAACACACCGATACTGGGAATTGCGTTCTTTTAAATTGGAATGGAAAATTATTAGGTACTAAGGGAATTCTGGGAATAAAGACGGTTTCTCCTGCACCGCAACCTGTTAAAATTTGAGCCTCGATAATATTTTGTTGCAACCGGGTTACTTTTAGCCGAGTTCCATTGCAAAGTTGTGGTGGTCTTAAATTTCGGAGCAGAATAATCGGAATGCCAATTTTTAAACAAATTTCATGAGAAGGAAGTCCGGGCATATTTAAAGAATTTAAAAATTCTATCGGGTAGTTAGTGGCGTCTTGTTCATCGACCATTCTATTTATTGAACTATAAACTTTGCTTTCCCCTTGTATATTCGACAGTATTTTATTATTAATCTCAAATGCCTGGTCATTGCGAGGAGTTAAGATGGATCTTTCGCATAGCCAAGAATTGTCCCTATTTAATATATTTGTTACGTCACCGTGACACTGTTCACTGTTCACTGTTCACTTTTCATTTTTCATTTTTCATTTTTCATTTTTCATTTTTCATTTTTCATTTTTCATTTTTCATTTTTCATTTTTCATTTTTCATTTTTCATTTTTCATTTTTCATTTTTCATTTTTCATTTTTCATTTTTCATTTTTCATTTTTCATTTTTCATTTTTCATTTTTCATTTTTCATTTTTCATTTTTCATTTTTCATTTTTCATTTTTCATTTTTCATTTTTCATTTTTCATTTTTCATTTTTCATTTTTCATTTTTCATTTTTCATTTTTCATTTTTCATTTTTCATTTTTCATTTTTCATTTTTAAAAATTTCATTTGTCATTTTTCAATTTTCAATTTTCAATTTTCATTTTTCATTTTTCATTTTTCATTTTTCATTTTTCATTTTTCATTTTTCATTTTTCATTTTTCATTTTTCATTTTTCATTTTTCATTTTTCATTTTTCATTTTTCATTTTTCATTTTTCATTTTTCATTTTTCATTTTTCATTTTTCATTTTTCATTTATCTTTTTTCATTTTTCATTTTTCATTTTCATTTTTCATTTTCCATTTTCCATTTTTCATTTTTCATTTTTCATTTTTCATTTTTCATTTTTCATTTTTCATTTTTCATTTTTCATTTTTCATTTTTCATTTTTCATTTTTCATTTTTCATTTTTCATTTTCATGTTCATTTTCGTACAGATAGATGACTGAGTTATAAACGTAAGAGTAGACAAATATAATCAGAAAGCTTTGAACTGCTAAGCTATCGGGAGTTACACGTGTTATTGTGAGTCAACCATAAAAGATGGACATATGCTGTCGTAGGATATTTTTTAGATAATTTTTAGGAAAATATTTCCCTCATACATGATTTCTGTGTAGCTTTAACCATTAAGGTTGCACACGCGACAGAAGCATAAAAAAGTAACTTCTCCCGTTTTCCCAACATTTCCCTTTACTGCTCTGCTCCTATTGATTGTAGCGGGATGAAAAGTATACTATAACCAGCCCAGGAGTATAAAGAATAATCGTACCAAGTTTCGTTAAAATCCACTGAGTAGTTTTTGTTTCTATAACGGTTATACAGACAGACAGACAGACAGACAGACAGACAGACAGACAAAAATTTTACTGATTGCATTTTTGGCATCAGTATCGATCCCTAATCACGCCCTGATAGTTATTTTGGAAAAATATTTCATGTACAGAATTGACCTCTCTACAACTTTATTATAAGTATAGATTTACTTTATAGGCCTCCTATTTCGCAAATCCTATAATTTTTATCTATAACACGAAAGAAATGTCTTTAGAGATCCGCAAGTGAAGAAATCTTGGTCAAGTCATTATTGTCCTATTGCTTGGGTAGGTCTTCTTTTAAAATGAAAGAGTTTAGAGCATATCCTACCTCGCTGGCCAAGTGTGAATAGACTTCACACGCAATTAAGATTTTTTTTGAGAATTCAGAGGTTTTCTCATGTTTTATTTTTATTTTATTTTTCTCTCTATAGTCGTACACTCTTGACTGAGTAGTCGTGGCATAAGGATGACGACTGGTCAGTGGTCACAGCTGTCTTTGCCAACAGCTCTTGCAAGTCTTCGCCACCGGCTTCTATTAAGGGCATTGCGGCTACACTGGATCAATACAACAATCGATACAATCGAGCACTGTGTAGTAGTTTTTAGAATTATTTTATTTTTATTTAACCGCAAAACAGTAATAATAAATTACTTACATGCAAATCGTTAAATAATAGTTAATAAATCTTAGTTTTTAACCGACTTCCCAAAGGAAAGAGGTTATCTATTCGTCACGTATATATATATATATATATATATATATATATATATATATATATATATATTTTTTTTTTTTTTTTTTTTGATTACGGTTGAATTTCGACCGTTGCGACGGGTGACTAGTATGTATAGGTACATGTACCCATGAGTGTGTCTAAAATAGTTAAGTAACGTTAGTGAAAGAAGTGCTGATTGATTTATGACACGAGTTCGAAATGACCGAATTAAATAATTACACTTGTTTTGTGAAAGTGAGAGCATTACATGTTGTTTGTTAATGCGAAAATATTTTTAAAATGTGGTTCCGTTCAATTAAAATAAGGATGCTTCCTACGCTGTAAGATTTTAAATTTTTCATGAGGACCCCTAAAAGTGCATATAAAAGTGACTGTCAGATTGACACCAGAGTATTATGAGATTTAATTTAATAAAACCACATACTGGTACTTAGGAATATTCTCAGGTGGAATGTGTGACCACAAATTATAGATATAAAATATTACGGAGGACCACTCGCGTACTCGTTTGCTACTTCATTCTCATTAAAATATATGAAATGATTTCAAAAACGATACTACGAATTACATTATCTCCAGGTGGTAGATATATTTTATTATATGAAGTAGCAAACGAGCATGCCGTCCACCTGATGGTAAGTGGTCACTGCCGCTCATGGACATCTGTAATCAAGTTCATACAGAACATGGGTTCCATCTGAAGTCAATCACAGACGCGTTGCTCCCGAGGACTATGATGGTGGCCTCATGTAAAAGTGTGCCAGCAATCACATCCTTCTACCGAAACGCAAGAAATGCTTCACGCTAGAAATAGGTGTGGCGGTGGTACTTCCCCGGTCGAACTACACTGGTTCTACCACCAAATAAATAGATACAAATAAAAATAATTTAATTTTCACATGTCTCTCCTATAAGATTTGTCTTTTTGACTCGTTATTTAATCTAAAAAGCGATTTATTATGTGTTACGCGTCTAAATGTTAATGCATTTACGAAGTACAGTTTCAAAATTCCCTTTCAAAACAATTCCCACGTTACTAAGCGTTAGATAGAATTATGCAAAAAATATTTCTACAAATAGATTCGCACTCCAAAGGTGTTATATGCAAATTAGTTTATTATTAATGAGCGTGGTACCACTCTTGACAGACTACTCTAACACTTATGTATTATTTGTATCACTTTCACTTGATTCGCTTTAAATTTGCTGTATAGATTTTTTTGCGAGTCTTTCGCACTTTTATTCATAAAAAAATAAGTCAAAATTTGCGTTTTGTAAGTTTTTAGCAATAAAGCGAAGGAACGAGGCGACAAACTTGCAAAACGTAAATTTTGAGTTAATTATTTTTATGTATAAAAATTGAGTTATTACTTTTTATGAATAAAGGTGCGCTTTCAAAGATGAAGATAATCATTTAATTACTTCTATAATATTATATCAAAAAAATATGTTTGGTCTGTCAAATTTTCCAAACCCTTGAACTGATTTTGAAGGGAATTTTCTGAACTGTCTATGTAAAGAGTTACTTAGGTTTATATTTAAAAGAAACAGTGATTAAATATCTTATGTATTTAAACTATGTGTGTTTTAAACCTCAGCGAAATCCGACCGGTACTTTTTGCGTAAAAGAGTAACAAACACAAATACACTGCACAAACTTAAATTAGATTATAATTATAATTATGAGAAATAAGATAGTGGTATCTATTTTAATATATTTCTTTATTATAGTAATCATATTTTGTAGTCTTAGCGAGCGGGATGTTTCCTTCTATATTATTATTATTTTAAATTCATACTCAACATTACCTATAATTATTTTATTACATCCATAATAGAAGTTATTTCTTTGTCATTATAATTTATTCATTCAGCAATTATGTTGATGTCCGGTTATCAAGGTCTTAGGTTTTTTAAGCTCTATTCCACCGAGAACCTATCGATAAATCGTTCTGTGTCTAGCCAGATGCAAAGTAGGTACCAGACTGCGTCAGCAGGAGCCTTATGTTTTTCAAGCGTATGTGTGTTTGTATGTCCAATTTTTGGGCTGGATGGATTGTGACATGTGACAAATCATTGTAATTGATTTAGTTTGCAGAATAACATAGGTTTTATAGTTTAAATTAAGTCTGTAAATAGGGAAAAAAGGAGGATAAATTACTTCTATTTCATCAAATGTTGTATTCTAACTAACGTTCATAAAAAAGTCTTAAATTAAATATATTATAAATACCTACTGATATCAGTTTTAGCAGACGAGTTATTGTTTTTAAAATATTTGCATTTCAGAGGATGGTACGGATGCCGACAAATTTTCTTGTGAGGCGACCATCAACGTCCTTTTTTCCTTTTGTGTTTATGTGTGTCAGTGTGTTTCCTTTGGTCTTTTGTGTTTACAATAGTTAGCAACGAGTATCCCATGTGTTAATATGTCAACTATAAGTGTGCCAAATTTTACCGAAATGTGTTATGTAGTTTTAGTGTGAAAGAGAAAACACACATTTTCTCATTTATAAATAACACTAGCTGAATTACAAGTGGTTCGTTGTCGTCAACCCATTATTGTCCCACTGCTGGGCATGGATCTTTTCTCAGAATGATAGCGTTTTAGGCCATAGTCCACTGCGCTGGCCAAGTGCGGATTGGTGGACAGCGGTTCGTTACGGGACAACTGTTACAAAAAAAGTCGTCATCTCTAAACAGCGCAAAATATCGAAAGCAAAAGTACTCCATAGACTGACAAGTTAAATAAGCTATATCCACACGAAATTCCATGTAAATCGAACCAGTGGTTTTTGCGTTATTGAGTAACTAACAGACATCTCATTTTCATATATAGATTAATTATTATAATCAAGTATAGATTTATTTAGATATAATCCACAAATTAAATAACATTAACTAGACTAAATTACAATTATAATAATAAATAAATAACAGTATTCAGCAAGGTAATACTACCAGTGTTTTGGGAACCATGCCTCACACGGTAATTTTAGATGACTTGTTTTATTTGTAAGTTCATTATTAGTATAGATTAATTATTATTGATTATGAAATGAAAATATTTGCACATATCGGTAGCTATAGGAATATTTTATTTGTACGTTATATTCATTCCGAATACTCACGAGATCTATTTTTGGAATATCCACAATATTGCTAGAATCATATAAGATGATGTAATAAATTCTTGTGTAGAACATGTTTGTTATTTAAATGTTGCTGATTATTTAAATTCTCGTATTATGATGTTTAAAAGTATTGTTATTTTGTTTATAGCAGGGTTTGGGATTTCCCGACAATTTCAAAGTCCCGGGACACGACACAGCCAACGGTCAAAGTCTCGGGGATTCCCGGGTTTTCAAGATATTTAGATATTTTTTTATTTTTTTTTACTTTTGTTTAAGAGGGATAAGCCTTTTTGAAGAATTTAAATTGAATTAGTTACCGTTGAAACGTAAATTCGACGTAAAAATCAACATTCATTAAACAGAAAATTAAATTTTAATCACTCTAAAGTTAATTTAAGCCTGAACAAAGCAGATAGCTTTGTTTATTTCTATTAATCACATATAGAGTCACTTTAGAGCAGTTAAATCTTTTAATCATAAAACCAACTTAATTAAAAATTATAGTTATTCTTTATGACTTTACTATTATCTTGTAATTTTAGTATCTAATCATTGGTCATAATAACAACGACAGATTTGTCTGATAGAAAAAATATTTAAAAATCACTACATGGTATAAAACAAAGTTTAGGCGGAACGAAGTTCGCCGGGTCAACTAGTAAATAATAAAATAGACTTATAAATCAGTATTTTATAATTAACTAACACATCAATTAGACGTCGAGTATAACATCGACTCCTTCAATTTTTTGAAAATAAAAATGAGTAGGTACATAACAATTTCGACAATGTTGTCGTGTCTCGAGTCTCGGTCCGAGAGTCGTGGGATTCGAGTCAACTTAAATTACGAAAAGTCCCGGTACTTCGAAACATCAGATCTCCCGAGACTCACACTTTAGTTCATAGTTGTACAATTTTTATTATACATAGTTTATTTACGAATCTTTTCTAAAAATCACGAGCCTTATCTGATCTAAATAAATTTAGCCATCAATCATTAATTATTTGTGAATAATAAATTATTATTTAATTTTGCAATACTATAAACCCGTTTTGTAGTTTTTGAACGTAGAGGTAGCTGTCAACGCACTATCTTCATATCAATCACTTATTCGTTTTTTAACACCATATTTTTTATCTTTTCTTACTTGCTATTTTTAAGTAGCAATAATTGATAGGAATAATTTGATTTATAGCGAGTAGATAATATTAACACGTACCTTTATAATTTTATTACACAAACATTTCTCTTTATTTATTGATATATGCTTTGTTTCTTTTTGTTTTTTATTTCGAATCGAAAGTTCTATCTTCCTTAGTTTAAATTTATGCGCGCTATGACACACAAATAAATTTTAATTTATCGCCGAATTATTACTTTTTAATACCTCCAACTTTTTTTTTGGACTATTTATCATTTTGCTTTGTTTTCTTTTTATTTCGAATTGCCGTGAACAATCTTCGTAAGCTTAAATTTATGCGCACTATGACACACAAATAAATTTTAATTTCTCGCCGAATTTTTTTTAATACCAAGTTTTTTTTAAATTTCTATCCGAACCTTTACTTTTTTTTAATAATCCCAACTTTTTTTGGACTATTTATCACACTGTCTTCACTCATCAATCTCGTATCTATTTTACTTTCGTTTCACAATCACTTTGAATTCAAGGACATAAAAACATTTTTACTATGATCATATTTTGAAAATTTGTCGCGAACGAACATTGCGCGCGCGTTGTACCCGCGCCGCACACACACTAGGCGGTTAGAAGCACAGATCTGAATATTTAGACCGGTGACTTGGAGATGACGCGTAGAAATTATATTCTCATTGAATATCTGATGGATGTTGGAAAAAGTTAAACGTTTTTTTCTAATCAGGTTAGAAAAAATACACTGGTAATCCTTTACACATTATGGAAAAAGTTAAACGTTTTTTTCTAATCAGATGAGTAAAAATACACTGGCAATCAAAGGATTACCAGTAGTATTGTGTAAAGACACATTAAAAGTTTTATGGGATGATTATAACTTGATTCCTTTAAATTTAGGCTAAGTGCTTGTAGGACGAGTTATAAGTTTTTCTCAAAGTGATCACACTTTATGTTTTCTGTACTTATTGTCCCTTGTAACTTAAAACATACACCTTCGTAATGAGATAAATCTTTTCTAACAAGAGTCTCAATTTGACAGACCTCTCATATATTATATGAGATATGGTGGTAGACACGTAAAGTTTAAATTTCAAGGTGGTAGAACCAGTGTAGTTCAACCGGGGGAGTACCACCGCCACACCTGTTTCTAGCGTGAAGCATTTCTTGCGCGAGATAGAAGGGTGTGGTTGCGGCACACTTTTTGGCGGACTTCAGATGGAAACCATGTTCTGTATGTAGTTTATTACAGATGTCCATGGGCGGCAGTGACCATTTACCATACTCTTTTGCTACTTCGGTCAGATAAAAAAAATGAAATTTACTTGGTCGTTCGAATCTCTTTCTCTGATAAACCTTTAAATAGATCGTAGCTTAAAGCCTTTAACAATAAATGATTTGTCATAGTAAAAAAATCATTTAAATTTGCCCAGGCACCTCCAAAATTAGAAGCACAATCGAAAAAAAACAAAAATATACCGTTTTACTTTATTTCATTCAGACCAGTGTTTGTTAACCTGCTATCCACCGATTCTTGGGGGTCCGCCGTCTCATCCATGGACATTTCAATTAATAAATAGATAAAATGAAATGAAATGTCTTTATTTTGTATAGGCCTACGGGGGCACTTACAAATTGTCAGTTACATTTTTTTCTCACACTACCTCCGGATCGGAATACGACCTCAACTGAGAAGATCCGGCAACAAACTCAGCGGGTTTGTTTTTTTGTCTTATTTATATCCATTTTTTTATATAATTACAATCATGTTTTTTTACATGGTAATGAAAGTTAGCTCCAGTATCTTGCCTTACAGTTCAGTAAAAGAGAACCCTGTTTGGCAAGATACGCTACACTTTGATGCCAGCAAATCTCGTTATCGTTACGATTACCTGGCACACCTAGCATAAGCCGCCCGACTTATGCTGTGCCAGCTGTTTTTTTTTATTAAAATGATTTTTTTGCAATACCAGTATGAATTCTCTCCTAAATTTATTCCTGTCTTTAATCTTAAGACGTCCTTGAAATTGTGCTTCACTTTTTGCTAGGGGTTCGCAAACTGAATACGGTTAAGAAACGCTGGAATAGCTTACAGGTATAGATTTAATAATTCTAGCTTATTTACATATTAATGATCCACGGAGCGTATGTGGGTAAAATTGTTTAATTACTTCAATTAACCTGTCACACTGGACTTTAATGGATAGCTGGTTCTATGTTACGGGATGTTATTATATCGTGATAGTTTATCAAAGTATCTTAGTTTCCATCTTTGTTTTTAATGTAAACCTATTTGTAAGTGGCCACTGCCGCTCATGGACACCTGTAAATAGGGTTGACACCTTTTTCAGAAAAGTTATAATAGGTAAAAAAGTAAAATTGACAAATTATTAAAACAAATAATCCGACTGCTTAAAAATTATTTATATAATTTTGTAGTTTTTAAGCAGACATTTTAACGTATGTAATAAAGGTTTTTTTTTTGGATTTTTCTTTTTAAAACTTTTGATATTATAAATGCGAAAGTTTGTGAGGATGTATGTGTTTTTTACTCTTTCTAGTAAATTGTAGGTACTGGTCAGATTTCGCTGAAATTTGACATACACGCTTTCTACACTCATAGCCCCACACTAGGATTTTCTCCTGTGTTGTGGGTACCATGGACACACACAAGACGAATACACAAAAACCCAGACCCAGAACATGAATCTAAAATCACCATTCAGATACCACACACAGATTCGGCACACTTTTATATGAGGCGACCGTCGTACTCCTCGGGAGTAGCAACGCATCTGTGATTGACTTCAGATGGAACCTATGTTCTATATGTAGTTAATATATGGCCATGGGCGGCAGTGACCACTTACCATCAGGTGGACTGCATGCTCGTTTGCGGCTTCAGTCAGATAAAAAAAACCTGTCTGGCCGGGAATCGAACCCGGGGCCCATTGCAGACCGGTATGGTAACCGCTCCGCCACGCGCATCGTCGATACGGATAGTTTATGACCTAGATTAACATATATGATACTCATTAACACTGTAAACGTCACAAATACGTGTACGGCTTTGAGAATAATCTAGATTTACATCATACTAATATTATAAAGACGAAAGTTTATGAGTGTGTATGTTTGTTACTTGTTCACGTTTAAACGGCTGGAGCGATTTTCATAAAATTTGGATTAACATATAGGCTACTTTTTACTGTGGGAAAATATCTTACTCCCACGGGACAATCGATATATCGATTTTTTATGCAGGCGAAGCTAGTTCAGCTAGTAAATAGTATGAGTGGCAACCCTAGCAATTAACCACAAGACTAAGTTGGAGTGCCTCGTAAAAAAATTCCCTTCTACCACACCCTTTAATAATAATTAGCTTTAATTAGGTAAGAAAAAGATGCTACTGGTTATTGATTTAACCGACTTAGCGATTTTAATCCCTAATATATATAAGTAAGTATCATATTGAAATTTAGGAAGTGATAGCAGTCGTAGTCTAGTAGTTGAACTTCGAGGTATACTTAATACTTAATACGCTTTCTACACTCATAGCCCCACAGTAGGTTTTTCTCCTGTGTCGTGGGTGCCATGGACACACACAAAGACGAATACACAAACAGCCAGACCCAGAACAAGAATCTAAACTCATCATTCAGATACCTGTCTGGCCGGGAATCGAACCCGGGACCCACTGCGTGTCAGACCGGTATGGTAACCGCTGCGCCACGCGGGTCGTCATAATCGGTATCGCACTAATGATTTTTCTAATATGGTGTGTATTTTAGAAATTATTTATCAAAGCTCTACAGCTTGTACATCTGGGTTCTTCAAAAAGTAAAATTTACCCTGTTAAGTGAGGCAAGATACTGGAGCTAACTTTCATTACCATGTAAAAAAAGATGATTGTAATTATATTAAAAAAAAAATGTATAAATGAAATAAGACAAACCCGCTGAGTTTCTTGCCGGATCTTCTCAGTTGAGGTCGTATTCCGATCCGGTGATACTGTAAGAAAAAAAAATGCAACTGACAAATAAAAACAAATAATGACATACAAAATAAAGATCTTTCATTTCATTTCATTACCCTTAAAGGAGACCCAGGCACAGCAGTGGGACAATGGGCTGATGACGAATTTTATATTTTTGGGGGGGTGACAACCCATTATTGTCCCTCTGCTGGGCACAGGTCTTCTTTTAGAATGAGAGAGTTTTAGGCCATAGTCCACCGCGCTGGCCAAGTGCGAATTGGTGAACTTCACACACCCCCGAGAATTTTTTTCAAAGAACTCTCGGGTGTGTAAGTTTCCTCACGATGTTTTCCTTTACCGAAAAATGATAATTAATTTCTAATACGGACATAAATCAGTGGTGCGTGCCTGGATTGAACCTTGGACTTCCCGATCGAGAGGGTAAGTTTCAACCATTAGGCTATCACTGCTCTAACTAAAACTTAGCGGTTGAAATAGGGTACAACCAGAGAAATGGTAAAAAACTGAACATTTATAGTAGAAAGTGTATGGTTCTTCCACGTAGTTACCGCGAGAAATAAATTATGTTATATGCACCCCCCTCCACAAAACCAAAACCTGGCTACGCTCTGTTACGAGCCTCGGGGAAACAGGGTTTTAAAAAAAAAGATTTAATTTGTGGCAACACGACCGGATGGTTAGGAAGTAGAAGTGAGACTGACTGGTCTGGATGCATCAACGGAGGGGAAGGAGAATAAGGGCTGAGCATGCAAAAATAGAAGTGAGGAGTCATCAAATAAGGGGACATAGAGCATCTATAACAGCTCGTGATGATCACTACCTATGGGAACAACTAGTAATTAACAACAATTAAAAGTAATAGTAATAATAATAATTTTGTTATTATATTATGCAACCACATACAACAACAATTAACTAAATTAGTAAAGGCAAATTATCTTATAATTAAGTAATTACTCTACCAATTAAACTTTGGACTAGCATCGCCTACGGGTCCGTTCGTCATCACTGATAATTAACTTACGAAACTGTATTGACCATACTGCGGTTTTGGTTAACGCCTATTTTTAATTATTGAAAAATTAATTGGCAATGAAGAATTTGATTGAGTTTTTTCTTGTTAGATGTGAATGGCCAAGAAATATATAATTATATTCCTTCTTTCTTAGTGCATATTTGTAAGCCATTCAAAATAAGCTAATGAACACTTATAACTTTTTAACAAAAAATATCTACCGACTTCCATGTCACTAAAAAGTCTAAAATAATTTCTACTAATTATGGTTTAGAACACACTCAGTACATAGTCCCGTAGTCGGCGCTCAACAAATTTCGCTGGACGACACTATGTCCTATATAAGCGCCGATTTTTGAAAGTTCCCCTCGATTTCTCTAGAATGACATCATCAGATTCTGGTTTCCTTATCATGGTGGTGGTTAAAAATAATCTTCAAAATCGGTTCATAAACGAGGAAGTTATCCGCGAACAAACAAAAAAACATATATATACGGTCGAATTGAGAAACCTCCTCCTTTTTTGAAGTCTGTTAAAAATATTTGACAACCAACAGTAAGTAGCTATGTTACCTTATTCACAAATAAATTGATTTGATTTGATTCGATGTCCTTTATGTAGATCAGTATTCCTTTTTACAGAAAAACAAAAATGAACAGTCGTTACTATTTAACTTATTACGTAAGGTATATGCACATATAAGAAATCAACCGATCAAAACTGTCGAGTAGAAACAGCACTAATTAAAACGTCTAAGCTTTAATTGATTAAAGCATCGTTAAATTAATTATACAAAGTGACACGAACTTACTAATAAAATAGACTTCAACGCGTGACATGGCATTTTATGATCAATAAGCAAAATTAATCTTCAATTCACCAATTCGCACTTGGCCAGCGCGGTGGACTATGGCCTAAACTCTCTCATTTTGAGAGAAGATCCGTGCCCAGCAGTGGGCCAATAATGGGTTGATGAGAGAGAGTGAGAGAAGCAAAATTAAAGATTTTCATCAAGGGACTTTGATTTTTCTGAGATCCCAAGCACAAAGAAATGAAATGAAAAATTAAAAGACGTGTGTTTGTTTTGTATAGGTCAAGACTGCAAATTGCAAATTTTTAGTTATAATATTTCTTCTTTTAGGTATTAAAAAACACTTTCTACACTCATAGTCCCACAGTAGGATTTTCTCCTGTGTCGTGAGTGCCATGGATACACACAAAGACACAGATCCAGAACAAGAATATAAACTCATCATTCAGATACCTCTCTGGCCGGGAATCGAACCCGGGACCCACTGTGTGTCAGACCGGTGTAGTAACCGCTGCGCCACGCGGGTCGTCAAAAATATTACAACCGAATTGCAACACGACCTTAACCACGGTAATAATATCTATACTATTGCCTTAACTAAGAAGATCCTGCAAGACTCAGCGGGCTTGTCTTTTTCGTTGCTTTTGTTTTTTTAACCATCTTGTTTTTTGTTTGAGTTGTAAAAGATAGCTCTAACACCTTGCCTTATTTCGACGAAATGCAAGCAGCTGATTATTAATCGGCACTGTCAAACTAAGGACCTGATTTTCCTGAACCATCAAATGATTTAACATAATAATATAATGAATCCGTCCTCTATATTTAATCCATTCAGTCGCAATATTTATTTATTTTTGATCACTTAAATAGTTTACACCAATTATAATATATGTCGGCGCGACACCGCGTATTTATGAAAAACACGTCGCCGATAATAATTATTTTAGTTAGTTTAAAGATCGAAAATTGTTTGTTTATTGAATTAGCAACATTTAATGATTTTTAGAATTGTAATTTAGTTTACCCTCCATAAATTTGTTATTGTCACACCACCAAACATTGTTATAAAAAGGCGAGCGAACGCCGGTAGAAAAAGAGATTCTTATTAACCGTCAAAGCGATCGGACCTCCTCAATTGTGGATAAATCAAAGAAGAATAACTCCTGTGTTTTAATTGAAATCTTCAAGAATGGACAGTAATGAAGACTGAAGACCTCGACCATCCTGACGTCACATCTCACGCTACCACTTCGTTATCACTTCGTTATATAAAAAGAACAAAAGTATACAATACGGAAAAGCTAAGTGCAACTACATTCATAGGCGAAGATTGCTTGCAAAAAGGAGCGAGTAACATGTAAGTAAAATGATAATAACAATAGTAATAAAGAAAAGAAACATTTTTTTCTGGAATAAAATTAAAATTAAATTAAGTTAAAATTAAAAATATTTATATGTCAGTATTGTTTATGATAAATAAATTTATTAATAATATATTTAAACTTGTAAATGCTATCATTAAAAATGTCAATATTTTTTTGTTTTGTGACTACCCGGAATTCGCGAATAATACGGTTGAGAGGAGCATTATGACCAAGATTTGAATGAGAATGTTTGTCTTCAAAAATAATAAACCGGGATTCTCTGGGTAATTTAAATGGAGTAGCAAAATTAAGCAGTGACAGAAGTTCCGGGTCAAGCAGTCCATTTGCAAGCTCATAAAGAAATAATATGTCTAGCATTCGTCTGCGATTCAATAAGGAAGTCATTTTGAAATATTTTAAATATTAGTCAAGGCACAATGTATATTAGGAGTCTATGTATTACCTCGACTAAGTAGAGTTAGAAGCTTGAGGACATTGCCCTTGGTACGTTTAAGTGTACAAAACAGTTGCATAAAGCGGAAACTAAACAACATTTTTGTATGTCATCCGTCAACGAAAATCTAAGTGGAGTCTTCAATAATTTATAGGAGATAATTATAAAAGATATATAGTTGGTAGAACCAGTGTAGTTCGGTCGGAGAAGTACCACCGCCACACCTATGTCTAGCGTGAAGCAGTTCTTGCGCCACACTTTTATATGAGGCGACCATCATAGTCCTCGGGAGAAGCGACGCATCTGTAATTGACTTCAGATGGAACCCATGGTCTCTATGAAGTTAATTGTAGATGTTGCTGGGCGGCAGTGACCACTTACCACCAGGTGGACTGCATGCTCGTTTGCTACTTCAGTTAGATAAAAAAAAGTGTGCTGGCGAGAAACTCACGCAAGAAACGGTTCACGCTAGAATTAGGCGTGGTGGTGATATCTCCCCATTCGAAAATTAAACGTTTTACCTTTTTTGTTTTCGAGGGAGAAACTTTCAAAAGGGACCGGACGCCGTGGAAGCTACGGTTATGTGGGATTTTTACCGCACTAAAACCCCCCAGTGGCCGTCCTCGGCGCTGAAAAGAGGACTCCGGATTCTCCAAAGGAACGCAACCGGAATCCTCTGAGCGCGTTGCCCCATCGGGCTCCTTTCAGATGGGCGGCTAGGCCCACCGCTCCATCTAGTCTTTACGATGTTATGCGACCACACATACCGGCGTCCTTCCCGGGATCGCCTGGCTGGACGGTTCAAGCTCCCACTTTAGCCGCCCGCAATCCCGGAAGCCCTTTTAAGTCGCTTACGACAGGCAAGGGGTACCGTAGACCTATTATGATCCCGGAACTATAGGGACGATAAACGTTCCACCTATGCATATGTTCGTACAGCTGAAGGCCACAAGTCAAGCTTGTCTGACTTAAGCCGCTAATGGAAATGTTCAAGAAATAACATATAAAAGCAATCACGGATTTTAGTTCAACAGACCTGTTCAAAAGTATGCGTATTGACAGTTCCACCGATTGATCTTTCAAACTTGATTCCGATTACCTGTAATTAAAATGGATGGCTTCGGTCGAAGAAAGGTTGACAAATTACTCGTTGACATAGAGAAATGGGATGGACAAGTTGACTTTCGATTCGAGATAAGGTAAGTGTATAAAAATTTGAAGAGGTTGTTTGTGATTTCAGGTGTGCACGTTTTTGGATGTTACGTTAGGTGATTAAGGCATTAGAGATTGGAGCCCCATCCAAATTGTAATTATTTCTAGCGTGAAACAGTTCCTGCGTTTCAATGGAACGTGTTTTTTTTTATCTGACTGAAGTAGCAAGCGTGCAGTCCACCTAATAGTAAGTGGTCACTGCCACCAATGGACATCTGTAATGAATTATATACAGAACATGGGTTCCATCTGAAGTCAATCACAGATGCGTTGCTGTTCCAGAGGACTATGATGGTCGCCTCATGTGAAAGTGTGCCGGCAACCACACCCTTCTATCAAAACGCAAGAAATGCTTCACGGTAGAAGTAGGTGTGGCGGTGATACTTCCCCGGTCGAACTACACTGGTTCTATCTATACATATATAAAAACGCTTTCTACACTCAAAGCCCCATAGTCGGATTTTCTCCTGTGTCGTGGGTGCCATGGATGCACACAAAGACGAATACACAAACACCCAGACCCAGAACAAGAAACTAAACTCATCATTTAGATACTTGTCGGGCCGGGAATTGAACCCGGGACCCATTGCGCGTCAGTCCGGTATGGTAATCGCACCACCACACTGGACGTCGAGATGGGAATGTATTTATTTATTTATTGTATCAAACTTCTACCTAACATTACAGGAAACCCTAATGCGTTAGATATTTAACTTAAAATACTATTTATATTGTAAATCTATTACTAAGTATTTATAACATTCGTCCCTGTAGCCTCGGGGTCACAATAAGGCTACGGTATCCCCTGCCTGTCGTAAGAGGCGACTAAAAGGGGCTTCCGGGGTTGCAGACGGCTAGAGTGGGAGCTCGAACCGTTCGGTCAGGCAATCCCGGGAAGGACGTCGGTATGTGTGGTCGCATACCGTCGTAAAGACTAGACGGAGCGGTGGGCCCAGCCGTCCATCTGGGAGGAGATCGATGGGGCAGCGCGCTCGGAGGATTCCGGTTGAAGTCGTTTCGAGATCCCGGAGTCCTCCTTTTCAGCGCCGAGGACGGCCACCGGGGAGTTTTAGTGCGGTAAAATCCCACATAACCCTGCGTCGCTCCCACGGCGTCGGGTACCTTTTGAAGGTTTCCCCTCGAAAACAAAAAAAAAGTATTTATAATATTATAAGTAGCCTATATAACTGTTTATAACTATCCAAGATACTTTCCGTATGCGCAATAAATAAGAACAGATTGATTCATCGAATATCTAAATGGGAATGTCAAATAACTTATTCGGAAATGTCAGGCGACGCAATGAGGCTGAAACATCGCCGGAACGGCTTGTTAAGCCACGATTTACGATTATATCGATAATCGATTTTGAATAGGGATGTCCAGTAGTCGATAAAACATGATTTGAAGAATCGGCACTATAGAAAGTCTAAGTATATTTAATGATTTTTTACGTAACGCTAGGATTATTAAAGTCGTGGTCGTGGGTGGCATTGTGATGCGGGAACGGTTTAATACGCCACGATATATATCGATATTCCATTTTGAATAGGGATGTAGATGGTCGATAAAACATGATGTGTTTTTTTTATTTTTTTTGTAACGCTCTCTATCAGACCTCTCATTAGACCGTCAATAGAATTTACTCCAGCGAGGGCTATGGACACATAGAATATATAAACACAAATACCAGACCCAACAGACAGACCAACTGAAATCCAAATTCATTCAGAAATTCGTTTTACCAGGGAACCAACACGGAACCAGCTACGTGTTAGAATGACTTTAAATTGTAACTTTTGAGGGAGGACGTAAACTTTAAGTAAGTAAAAACTAATTAGTACATTCAGTTATGTACTATAAGTCAATAGTTTTGGCTTAATTAATTCTAAAATAGGAAGACAAACAGACAGACAACAATCTAAACTTTAAAAAAAATCTGATACTCTTTCTCCTCTTTCTTTATCTTTATCTTTATCTTTATCTTTAGTAGAAACCAGGGCTGTGTTATGAAACTCCGTAACCGTAACCGAAATATTAATCTATCCGTAAACGTAAACGAATCTATTACGTATCGGTTTATTTCGGGAAAGTATATTTTTAAGCAATAACATTTAAAATAATAACCACACTTAAAATTAATTAGGTAGCTAATTACACTCATATTACTCAAATCATTGTAATAAATAACATATGAAAATATAAAAATATGGATAAACAAATTATTACCTAATTGAATTGTTTGTTTAAAATTCCTTAAAATGTAATTAATATATGTAACCTAAACTAGCCAAAACTAACAGATAGTACGTAACTGTATCTGTAACCGGTAAAATGTTATTTCTTTATCATTATCTAGATTCGAAATTTCGTACTTTTAACTTCCCGACTCCAAATCCTTAGACACTTTGGACTTTTGGACACTCCATTTCAAATATATGTAAGAGCATACTAAACCGTTACGTTGCAAATTCAGCACGCCGCTAACAGTTAACCAACTGGGGATACAGACTAACAACACAACAACAATTAAGTTCTTACAAACTTTCGCAGAACAATTCATATTTAATTTACAAAAAGACTTTTATTTTTATTTACAATCTTTACTTAACAAATTAAGAAAAAACCTATATCGTATCTAGATCTGAAATTTTAAAGCCATAACATCCCTAATCTAAATCATATACCTATCAGCACATATACAAACCTATATGTACAGACAGACAAATGAGATTTTTATTATTACTATATACATATGTATGAATAGTAACTTTCAATCATCGTCGTCTAGAGACACTTCTACCACCTTTAAAAGTTTACAACAAACAAATAAATTTTAGCACATATACCAACATATAAGTACATATAGATAAACGAAATTCATTATTCGGTACTATATGAATAGTAACTTTCATCCATCGTCGTCTAGAGATATTTCTACCACCTTTCAAAGTTTACAACAAATAAATTATAGCACATATACAAACCTATACGTACAGACAGACAAACGAAATTCATTATTACTATATACATATGTATGAATAGTAAATTTCAGTCATCGTCGTTTAAAGATATTTCTACCACCTTTCAAAGTTTACAACAAACAAAACCATTTATTATCCCAGCCTCATCAACTCTCTTACGGTCTTATTAGATGCGATTGCTTATTTAATAACCAATTAGTTGTTAAGCTAAAAAACTAAGAATAAACAGTCGAGATGAGTCAGGTGAAAGGTTGAGCTTTTGAGTTCTTATTAGCTTAGGCTGATTCACATGTGGCGGTTCATAAGCTATTATATTTTTTATTGGTTAAAGTTGTAACTTTACCGTAACGGTTCTGGTTCTATTATGTTTAACTACCTGAACCCGCGTTAAAAAAATCGATGTATCGATTGTCCCGGGGGAATAAGATATTTTTCTACAATAAAAGTAGCCTATATTTTAATCCAGAGCGTCAGCTAACTCTCAACCAAATTTTATGAAAATCGCTCCTGCCGTTTAGACGTGAAGAAGTAACAAACATACACACAAACTTTCGCCTTTATAATGCAGCAATTCATACGTTTCGTTTGACGGGTATGGATGCCGGCTGTCTTCAATTCGAGGTAAGTCTTAGTACTCACAGGCAGAACCTCGTATCTGTATGGTTATAGATATTTAAATTTATAAGAAATAAAAGCAGCGATAGGCTAATGGTTAAAACTATCAATCGGGGGTTACGAGTGGCAAATCCTAGGCCAAACATTTTATTTTTTATAAATTTATATGCAAATTAAAAATTAATTATATCTCTATTTCGTGGTGAAGGAAAACATCGTAAGGAAATCTTCACACTAGAGAGTTCTTTTAAAAAAAATGTCAAAAGTGTGTGAAGTCTACCAATTTGCACTTGGCCAGTGCGGTGGACTATGGCCCAAAACTCTCCCATTCTGGGAGGAAACCCGTGTGAGAAAATAATGAGTAAAGGACATCTGAAGTCAATCACAGATACATTGCTATTACCGAGTTTTAAGATGGTCGTCTCATATAAACATAAGCCACCAACCACTCCCTTCCACCGATACCTAAGAAATTTTTAACACTAGAAATAGAGGCAGACCTTTGTCCCTGTTGTTACGAGACCAGAATAAGGCTACGGTATCCCCTGCCTGTCGTTAGAGGCGACTAAAAGGGGGCTTCCAGGGTTGCGGGCGGTAAGAGTGGGAGCTCGAACTGTTTACTGGAAAGAGCCCGCATCGCGCTCGGAGGATTCCGGTTGTGTTCCATTGGAGATCCCGGATTCCTCCACGCAGCGCTGAGGATAGCCACCGGGGGGTTAGTGAGGTAAAAATCCCACTTAACCCGGCGTTGCTTCCAGGGAGTCGGGTATCCTTGAAGGTTCCCCCCTCGAAAAAAGACAAAAAAAGATATTTAACAAATATTTGCATCGTCGCAACGTCTTCACTGCCTTATCAGAACATGACCTTATTTTATAAGTAACAGTGAATGGTGCATGTTGTTTGTTTTTTGCGAATCACACATGCATTCACTTCGATTGTTATGTGTGTTGTGCGTGTTTTCTATCATGGGAGGTCTAAAGGAGGCTCTAAGGAGGATCTAAGACGGCTGGTGAATGGACAAATACGCATTCGAATTTCGGTGACATTGAGTAATCGAATTCCAAAACCAGTAGGTTACTGCTGCCGCTACTTGTAATAAAAATTCATGGAGAAGAGGGAAATCCCTCAGAGGGAAATATTTTAGAAAATAAGGTTTAAATCTTATGTCAAGACATTTACTATTGACACTCCAATTCAGATATGTATATGGAAGGGCGTACTAAACTAATACGTCGCAAATTCAGTCGGCCGCGAACAGTTTGCCTACTGGGGACACTGCCTTAGAGTGATATAGATTTGACGACATTTTTTTTCAAAAACTGCAATTCGATATTCGCAAAACATTCGCATAATTATTGCGAATGCGAATATCAAAAAAATGGGAATGTACGCAAATGCGAAATGAAAACATTACATCTCTCTCACATTGCACAGTGAGAATTAAAAGGACCTGTTGCGAAATTTACATTTTGTCAAAATAAAAACATTACGTTCGTGTTTTGGAAAAAAAAATATCCGACAAAATTTGAATTTTTCATAAAGTCTATTACGTTTTTACGGAAACGTTACGTATCCGAGCGGTGACTGTTAGTTAAATAATACAGTGACACGCGATTCCTGTTTTCTGAACACGTCTGGTCACCATTGTATGGAGATATTTCGTAGTCTACGATAACACACCGACTTACACGACACTATTCAATATTATTAACACTCTCTTATTATTCCGAAGGTGGTAGAATCAGTGTAGTACGACCGGGGAAGTGTCACCTCCAGACCTCCACACCTATTTCGAGCGTGAAGCATTCTTTGGTGTGGTGCCTGCACACTTTCACATGAGGCGACCATCATAGTCCTCGGGAGTAGCAACGCATCTGTGATTGACTTCAGATGAAACCCATGTTGTGTATGAAGTTGATTACAGAAGTCCACGGTCGGCAGTGACCACTTACCATCAGGTGGACTGCATGCTCGTTGGCTACTTCAGTCAATTAAAAAAACAACAGAGCTTAACATCGCTTATTACAAAGGAAAAGATAAAGAAATAGTACCTCCGATGTAGTATCACGCATTCATCACCTTTATAAGACTTAAAAGTGATAAATAACTTTTGTATATTCACCCAAGCTATTAGTTGGACAACATAGTCCTTATAATTGTGCATTTAACGTATATTTTAAAGTGTGTTTATTTTTGTGCATGAACGATTTCCCATAACTCAGCATATTGTATTAAATTTCAAATTGTCTAATTTTAATATCCCTTGGTACCTCTTGTTTTGCTCCACGTCACTCTTACCATACAATTTAGTGAATAAGTTATTAGTGGAAACTACTGATATGTGCCCTAATTTTAGAACCTATCTATAAGTTTTAATCTATATTGTATATTTCCCAAAAATAAATAAATAAATGCTTAGTAATACGACTTCGAGCAGTGATAGCCTAATGGTTGAAACTTGCCCTCTCAATCGGGAGGTCCGAGGTTCAAACCCAGGCACGCACCACTGATTTATGTGCGTATTATATATTAATTATCATTGCTTTTCGGTGAAGGAAAACATCGTGAGGAAACCTGAGTTCGAGATAAAAACCCGAGAGTTCTTTATATAAAAAAAAAAGTTCTCGGAGGTGTGTGAAGTCCACCAATTTGCACTTGGCCAGCGCGGTGGACTATGGCCTAAACTCTCTCATTCTGAGGGAAGACCCGTGCCCAGCAGTGGGACAATAATGGGTTGACGACGATACGACTTCGATTATATAAGACTAGTTTACTAGCCAGTAGACTATATATACTGCCACTGATTCCATCATCTTTAATACAAAATTATACAGCAAAAACCGGGCGCCTAAGCTAGTGTAAGCATCGCGTGCGTAACAAACGGTATAGTCATATATGGAACCTTTAATAGAGTGTCCACATATCTCCGAGCTAGACAAAAACCATAAATTAAAGCCAGAGTCGTTACAGACAGACATTCTAGCTTTTTATATAGTGTTTGAGCTTGTTAGAGGGTTTAATAAAATAAATATTGCAACGGACATTGTATCAGAAAAGTATAAGGTAATGGATTGTCTTATCGTACTTTTTATTACACTTATGAGTATTGTATGATTTAGGTCGCTAGTTAAATCTAAGATAGCAGTTTAAATTCTTGTGTACTTATTACCTAATTACGCGTCGCAACGGTCGAAATTCGACCGTAAT